>NDGM011196723.1:0-35550 GCA_002564305.1 Octomys mimax
AGGGCTGGTGAGATGGCTCAGTGATCTAAAGCACCTACTTAGAACAAGCTTAACAAAGCACAGAGACCACAGTTCAATCCCCCAGGACCACATGCCAGCCAGCCCCACCCCCTGGTGGGCTGAGCTGACCACACACAGACACACACACACACACACACACACACACACACACACAAATTTTAAAAAATCAAAATATTCTTCATTAAAAGTAATTGATTCCTTTTATTCTTGCTTGCTGTACTAAATGTTATAGATAATTAAGTGAAATCCATTATCTCTCAAAGCCTGAAATATTTAGTCCACCCAACCTGAGTGGACAAAAAGAGAGCCCTTCAGATTTGGTCAACCATAAATATTTCATGGAATTTTGTCAAATAAATTTTTCTGAAGTTTCTTCCAACAGTAAAAAAAAAAAAAGCTATTATTGTCCTCTTTACGGCACAGCTTCCTCAAGTTAAAACCAAAAAAACAGTTGCGTGACAATGTCTCAATAAGTGGTGACTATTTTTATTACACTGGTCTAATAATAATAGTAGGGAGAGGGTGGGTGTGCTATGCTATGAAGCTTTTGTACTTTTTCTTGTTTCCCCTCTTTGTTCTTTTTCTCTGAAGAGTACAAGAGCAGAAAATGAATGGAGACAAAGCAGTGGAACTCAGTTTTATAGGCACAAAACAAAACCCAAACCAGCACAAAGCACTTGGGCTAAATGGAAGTGGAGGTTACTACCTTTTCACTTTAATCTTAAAATTCCATCAAGCCCTGACATTTAGTGGTGTGGTCTAGGCCCCAGGGCCCTGCTTTTGCCTTTGTCAAACCTGGCTTCCCTTTCTGATATAATCTTGCCCTCCTTCCACACTCCTTGTTGGAGTTAGGGACACTGGGTGCCTTCAGCCCTCCACCAGACTCCCTCTTCCCTAATCAAGATTCCCTTTTCTTAAGGACTATGGATCTTTGGGCTGTGCAGAACTAGTTATTTGATGACAGCAATTTACACCCAGGTGAGGGGAAGGCTGAACTCAACTCTCCCTGAGGTCATTTACATTTTAAGAGGAGCTAATCAGAACATTCCAGATTCCTTCCGAGTTGCAGGGCTGGCTGTCCTTATCTTTCAACTCAAGGAGTATTTCCACTTCTAGATCCTGTCCCCTGGTGAATCAACTGCACATTTCTCTTTCCAGATATGTTAGGCTCTCACCTTTAGAAAGGGGTGCTTGCCTTGGGCTGAATGAAAATAGAAACTTTATCAGTACCCAGGAGTTGGCAGAGTGAAGGAATCCGATCTGTAGGAACATATAAATGGGTGGGTACAGAAATTCGTGCATGTGTTTGGGAGTACATTCATCTATTTTTTCCCTAGATGAAGATCTCTAGGAAAAGGATACTTAAAACCCACATGTTTGCATGGTTTTTCTCCATACCCCCTCAAAATGTGTTAAGTCTACTCGGTGACCAGTGCTTCATCTACATGCCTTAAATATTTGCTTCAGTTTATTTTATTCAAGGATTTGCTGTTTACACCATCAAGAAGGAAGGAGAAGAAATGAGGGGACTGTTCATTTTCTACCTAAGCAAGGGTCATACATGATGCAGAGATAGCAGGCTATCGGGCTACTCATAGAAAGCTTTTCACAAAGGAAAAGCCCACCCAGCAGGGAGGGCAAGACAGACAGTAGCAATTCACACTCTATCTCAGAGCTACAGCATCTTCTGGATCCAACAGGGATCAATTTGAAGGCTACCTAAACACCAAAGCTCAAGTCCACTGTTCAAGTGTCCAGCAAACATTTGGGCTGGGCAGGTAGTTACACATGAGTGGGGGCCTGAGAGATAAAAGAGCTGAGAGAATCCCAAATGGCATGTACTGCGGGTTACCTAAAGAAAGACCTCAATACATAATATACTTCTAATCACTGGATAGGTCTCACACACAAAGCAACCCCACACAGGACAGTGACACAATGATACATTAAGGTTATACACCCTGAACACTCACTCCTTCTGACTCGGGGCTACCTGAGCATCTAACTCGAGAGCAAGGCTTCCTGCATTCCTGACTGATGGGCTGCAGTCCAGTGGTATTTTCCTTAAAGCCCTTCCTGCTGAAGCTGAGATGAGGTTTAAACTAGTGTCTTATCTTTCTCAAATTTCCTCTTGTAAATTCCTAAGATGATGAAAGCCCTTGAGGAAACACTGATCATCTGAAAAGGATGAAAAACATTTTAGAATTCAAGAGTAACTTTTAAACAAAATGTTGATAAACATCATAAATTTTGTAGTTCTCTGTACCCCCAGAGTAATTTTTCAGCGCATAAAAATACATCCAAATCAGGGGCAGATGTCTTTATGGTACTGTCTGCCTTGTCACTTAAACATATAACACTCTTGATTTTACAACAAATTCTACCTATACTTCTGCAATATCTATGAAGGTCCTACTGAATTCTTTCATCAAGGGCACAAAAAGAGGACCAAGGAAGTGATTATACGGTTTCTTGCTACATCAGGATCTGGCTTCCCAGTGACAGTAATACATTAATTACCTAAAGGCAGGGACTTTTGTGTTATTCTTTGCAGACCCAGTACCAGGGTTAACATTATCAGATGTATGAAAAGGAAAAAGAAGCCACTTTAATGATCATTCTGAATCCACTGGTATTGTCACATTCTTCCTTACATTTCGTAATGGAGAAATAATTAGTACAACTTAAAATATACAAAAACTAAAATAATGTCTGGATTGTTCTGAGCTTATCGCCATCTGTCCTCAGGTATCTTCAAAAGGTAAGTGTCAATAATTACACCGAAGACCTGGCAGGAGACAGGATGTTGGTGACAACTGAGAGGAAGGAAGGGGAGAGGTCACTGAATCAATCACACATGTTCAAAGATCAAGCAAACAAACAAACACACACAAGCCAGGCTAGTGTCTGCAGTCCTCGCACTCTGGAAGGCAGACGAAAGACTGAATCTCTCACCCAGCCGAGACAATTTCACAATTTGGTGAGACCCTGCCTCAAAAACTAAATAAAATAATAAATCTAAAAACCAAATAGAGACAAAATAAGAGAAAGAACAAATTTCCTAGAAACTTTTTTACTATTTTTAAATGCTACTACAATAACCATGCTCCTGACCATTCTGTTCAACTCAATAGTATACTAAATTTCCCAAGAATACTAGTGATCCATTGCTTTGATTTATTATGATTTTTTTCTGATAAAAATAGTAAGTGGCCATAATTTCCCACCCTGAATAGTCAAGGGTATGGCTCTCAATCCCTCCCAATTTCTTCTATATTAAGATATATCTTTAATAAAGACAGTAACAAGAACACACAAACGCAGATGAAACAAAATTTGCACAAGACAACATTTACTATTCCTATGGTGACACTCTGTAATCCTCTATTTCATAGCTTTCTAGTTGTAGCAGAGAGATAAGACCTTATTTCATGACCTAAGAGTATGATACAACCTGAGTTTCCAAAATGTTGACTTTTACCCTTCTTCTGTGTGAGGGTATTCCTAAGTATCACTTTATGCACTGATTGAATATTCAATTAACCCAATTCTGGACTTTTCTCTATCACTTGTTTTTGAATTGCTGTGATTTGTTACCAGATTTGCATTTTAAGTGTATCAAAGGAAGTTTACTACTTGAGGCCAAAAAAGAAGCATTCCCAAGTAGCAGAAAAAATGGTAAGGGTTCCTTTACCAGCCTCTTACACTGATCTTTAAGCACCAAACAGAATGGGAGATTGAGGATAATTAAGTTTTGTTCAGGAATTTCACTGTAGCCTCAAGGATACTTCAGTAAATTTCCCTTTTGCAAGATTAAATAAACAGCTAATAGAATAAAAATCCTCAAGTGTACATTAGGGATTTGCATGTGTTACAGTGCATTTCCTATCATCTTATACTGTATAATGTCAGTCCATTTTTTTTTCCTGAAAGGATCATTTTATTGACAATGGTTCACAGGACAAAACAAAACAACCTTGAGAATTTGGCATTTTTAGGATTTTGAAACTCAGAGAATTTTAATAGGGCAGATGGTATGGTAAATGTATTATAAAATAATCAAACATATACATATGGAATACTTGTGTAAAGCACATAAATATATACAACATAATAAACAGAGACATAATACACAGACAAAGGGAAGTAGAGGGGCCACCCAAAGGATTCCCTGACTTAACTAAAATGTCACTTATATGACTGAAATCATGTCATTTGATCATCGAATAATGTGTAATATGCTGAATTCTTAGAAATAATCAAATTTATTTGACATAAAATGTCAAATAAATGCCATGTACAAAACAGGGAACTGTGCATTTCCCCTTCAGAAAGTGACTACAGTGGTTTCAGTGAATCTGAGAATCATAAAATTCTGTTAAGAACTTTATCAAAACAAACAAACCTTGAACATTTGTATAGATACTTTGGTCAGTATTTCAAGATCCAAGGTAAACAATCAATCCATTACAGTGCCTATGTAAGTACAAAATCAAACTCAACTTTGTTTCACAGACAACACTCCTATAAATATTGTTCAAATCTTTAAATATGTATATTTTGGTGAAAACATGAACACACACAATGATATTCAAAGGGCACACACAGAAGGAACAAAAGAATATCCTTTTCCTCTAACACAACTATATGTCTGGCCTGAACAAGTTATCATCACATGACACATAAAATGTATTGATCAATTTAGATTTTCACTTAAAGTCAGCCTTTAATGTGATAGTCACAAAGATATAAGACACCTAATTTCCTTTTGTTCATACACAGCCAAAGTCTTAAGATTCCTGTTTGAAATACTGCTTTGGATTCTTCTCATAATCCCTTCAATACTGTCTAATAGGTATTACCTCCCTGAGAATGGAACTCATGGTTTAGACACCCGTTAGCAGAACACATCTGTACTAATACTGCTTCTTTTACAAATTTATTTATCTGCATACTGTTGTTCCTTAAATGAGAAAAATAAACTTAAAAATAAAAAGTACAACAAGTGGAAGAAGTAGTGATTGGCTGACACCCCACGGCCAAGGGCTGGCCCCAGCAGGTTTCGGAGTAGCAAGGTCATCGGTTTGGTCAAAATGGAGCATCTTATTAGCGTGGAATTCAGCCAAACACAGTAATGTATGGATGTAGACGCATCTGAAAGAAGGAAAATAAAAGATTTATGCAGGTAAAAAAAAATGCAACAAAGAATTTTTCCCAATGACTATCTCAATCAGAAGGCTGAAGTAGAGATTTGGGAGCAAGGATAAATTTTATTTATAAATATAATCAGAGAAAAGTTAACTTGTCGGAGGAATGCAAGTCAGCTGTGATAGTTTGGTTGTTTGTACACAGTGTTAGTGTTCATTACAACCATCACTAAATTCCTGAAAATAAGCCTTGATTCTGTCTTTAAAACATTAATTCACCAGAAGTGATAATTAAGGTTAGGTTTAGTGGTTTCAGCTCAGTTCTTCTTGGAAATGTGATTTCTGCCACAACACTAATGCTAAATAAAGCTCTGTGTAATGTACCGCAACACATTGCCTACTTTAAAAAGAGTCTAGGGCTTTAAAAAATAATACTAACAAAGAGAAGCGAACCTTACTGTCTCTGTATGTGAACAGATCTTAGGCTTTCTACAGAGTCACAGTAAATAAACGAATGGTGAACCTTACCATAGTCAAGAAATTGATTATATACATCTAAAATACAAACAATTACTATATTTCCCAATACATAAACTCCCAACGATGTTCAAGTATCTAATAGCATCCATGGCTAAGGCAACGAAAGGCTTGACCATACTACATTTAGTTTCACATACAGTTCAGTCTATTTTTTTAATTAACAGGTTCAATAATTTGTGTTTTGTACCAATATTTTGAATTTAATAAACTAGACAGATGAGCTTAATTACAAGAAAGCCATCCAACTGAAAACATAAATAAATAAATAAATAACAGAATGTCAGGTTCTACTAAAATTTTTCTAAAAGTCAACTTTAAAAAATTAATTCATTTTTGTGTGTCGAGGATAGTACTTAGGTGAAATGCCTTGGCAAGGTGCATGAAAGGCGAAGGAGCACAAGAAACATGACGTTATCATGGATGAAAACGGTAAATTATAATCCCAGGTAAAATAGATAGAAGTCTTACACAGAGTGGACAGCCTTTCTGCTCCTTTCCATCAAGATACATTTTTATTGCCAACATACTAAAACCTAGGTAGGAATTTATGTCCATTGTCATTGTTCTACTAAAATTATAAATTCTGTCAACTTCTTGAATATATGTGATCAATCATGTTGAATTCCTTTAACGTAATTCAATTTTACCTTACATTAGGGAAAGAATTACTACATTCTTTTAAAAAAAATCTATAAATTTTGAATGATAAAATCCAATAGAATTTTAGAAATGAGAACTAGAGGCTAAAGCAGAGTTATATTTCACTGTAAAAGTATCTTTATAGTCAAATATTTAGTTACAAGTATATAACAACCAAAGAAAAATACAGAAAGCCAACTATCTTTTCCTTAAAGATAGTATAATAAGATAGAAAAAAAAAAGAACTCTGAACGCTATGGTCCATGTTTTGGCTCTGACCTACAATTTATCCAGTAATTTTGTGGTCCTAGGAAGTCCTTTTCTTCCTGTTCTATAAAATTAAAGGCTGTTTTTTTCATATCTTTTAATTCTACAATTTAATGATTCTAAGGATTTCAGGTACAGCCATTAAGCTATTTTGCTATTTTTTGTTTTGATTTTGTGTGTGTTTAAAGTGCAGCATATCTTTTACATATCAAAGTATGAGTATCACAAAAACAAAAACTATTGTCACAACAGTTTGACACTGTGGTCTTAAGGTCAAGTCACTGCTGTAGAGTAGCTTAAGGTAAAATGAAAATTGAGGGATGTGGGCTTCCTTTAAATTTGCATATGCACTGCAGATTAGCTGGCCTCGTGACCTTTTTTATATTTCATAGAGATCCAGGTGACTCTGCTATCTCCCCAGCCCATATTAGATATCTCTTGACTAAACATATAGCCTCAATTCCTTCAGTTAGGACCTCTGATGAGCCGGAGAACAACCATAACAGGAATTTCCTCATATACAGACTCCCTGAGCCTCTTGAATGTCCTTGGTTGGAGATAACAGAGCAATGCAATTTTGCTCACAGAATTAGAATTAGAAGCTATGGCTGGCATTACTTAGCATGCTCACTATTACCAAAATCTTATAACGTTATGTGCATACATAAAAAAGGTGATATTTTATTTTCTTAACACTGTACATACTAACAGCAAAGGTAAGTCATTCCTTTCCTTCCAAAATAGTAGGGTTTGTTTTTTTTTTTTAAGTTCCATTTTTTTTTTACTAAGTATACAATGAATGTATTGAAAATAATTTGATCAATTAAACAGCACATTATTCAGACTAATTCAGCAGCTCCTTAGAAAAAGCAAACTGTCACAGGAGTTAACATGAATTTTTTTCTTGAGTATTTCAGGATCAGTTACAAATGGATTTTAAAATGAATGTTTATTTGAGCTAAATTCTTGCCAAAAAATAAAGTACCTTACTTTCCATTTACTAAATACAGTAAAACTTTTACTTGTAAGTGCATTATCTAAATAACAGCATGTCAAAGATATGCTCAACAGGACTTGAGCATAACAAACAAAGTGGGAATTGTACTATTATAATGTCTACTAAGTATTTGGTATTATATTACCCTTCAAGAAAGACTGAAAACATTTACCAAAGTAAAACACTGGATATTTAAAAGGATATGAAGTGCACTTTTCTGTATTTTGCAAACCAAAAACTCACTAGTACTTCTAGATGGCAGAACTTTAACAACTACCAGCACCATGCTGCCAAGTAAAGAAAGAATAAGATGGAAAGGGGAAGATTTAATCTCATTAGTGTTGCAAAGATCCACAATTTGTTCAACAAAATATGTTAGCTATTGTCAGCAAAGGATTTTAATTTCAAAGGTCTATTCTATGAAAACTTGGGCTATAGCTTCAGTTTTTCTCATGTGTGAACTGCAGAAAAAATTCCAGTGACTTGGGAGCACACGTGCATAGTCTGCCAAAAAGCACTACAGAAGCTTCTTCTGAATGTCTCTAGAGCCTATGAAAACAAACTAGGAAGAAGGGAGAGGGGGAGAGAAGTGTATTATTGCCAGTTTCATTCCTACAAAGCTGTTTCACTTACTACAATGTGATCATTAATGGCACTTAAGAGCAACATGCCAAACTTTCTAATTCTGATAAAAAAAGAACACTGTAAGAAACATCACTTCCATTTCAGTACAAACAAAAAATAAGATAATTCAAGAAAACCATAAATATAGTAAGGCTTTGTAGCCAATCAAATCTCATATTTTTAACTCCCACCTATTACAAGGAAATGAAAAAGACTCAACCTTCCAATTTTTTCTTAGGTTAATTCACATATGAAAGGAAGAAAACTATAACAAAACCCTATGTTGCTTTTTTTGAATAAATGGTTTAATTTAAGAAAACATATCTTGTCAAACCTATGAAAATTGAAGGTAGTGATATCTTTTAAGACAAAAATAACAGCTCAACTCCTTATGACACAAACAAAACTCCAAACAAAAAGGGTCTGTTTATGTCAGATGTCTGAACGGATGCAACTTTGTAAATGGATCCCTTGTCCCCTGACAGCAATATTGAGGAGATGAAGCATATCAATTACTATTACTAATTACATTAAGGGGAATGTGTTTCATTTGCCTTCATTTCATTGTAGGTCAGCTACTTACTTGTGGTTAAAACTTTATCCATCTTTTGTATAACTAATGGCATAGAAGTTTCCTAAGTAACTTATGGCAAACTGTGTGATTCTCTCCAAATGCTTTGTGGGTTTTCTCTTTCGGTATACGCACTTCACTCAGCTAAGAGACCAATGCCATACATTAGTTTAATTATAAGCCTATCATTTTGCCTTTCAGACAAGATGCCAACAGTTATGATATTGGCTGTTTTAAAAATTTAAGAACAGGTAACCCTATCAAATGAGTCAAACAAAACTTAAGAGACAGCACAGACCATATTAGCATTTGCATAAAATATCTATAAATTTGCCTCTTTAGATGTCTACTAAAAAGCATAAGGCTAAGAGTGCAAATGCCATTGAACCACAGTGCAAAAGTACTATTATGATGCCAGTGGAGAAGTACAAATTCAGTGGAACGATCTCTTCATCCTCTTCTGCACCAAGTGTTACTATTTTCTTGGAAAAGTTTTAAGGCCTCAATTTATAAGGCATCTCAGAAAACTGCTATTATTTTAACTAATTCTCTTCCTTGTTTGCAAAACTGATCCCAGTATCAAAAGCAAAACAAAAATCTGCATGTAAGTCCAGGTAAAGCATAATAAGGCAAGTAGAATCTCTCCATATGCCAAATTTTGGTTTAAGATTACCTTAAATAACTCAAAAGGTATTTTACCTCAAAAATCATTCCATGCAGTATAGTTCAAACCTATGTTTTCTTGGGTTGCTTTTGTTATTGGATATAAAAAACATTAAGACTAGTTCTCCTTATTCAAACAGCTACAACAAAGTATATATACATATATATATGTATATATATATGAAATTAACAACTTTGAAAGTAATAAAGAATTAGTATCTCTTTTCTTAAATGAGAGTTTTTCAAGGGTCACACAGCTCCACATGTGAAACACATTCAATAGAAAACCCATTACGTGATATTATTTGACAGTCACAGTTGTGTTTCTTTCGGTGAGTTCTGGCAATAACAAATAGGTGGTATTTTAGTAGTAGAGTTTGCTGCAGTATCCGAGCAGTTTCTAAAAGGTTCCCTCTGTTGTGTTTCAAACTTTTGTAAGGATAAAAAGTAAATACTGTTCTATATCTAAAAGCAAAACTTTGCAAAATGAAATTTTCATTTTCTGAAGTTTCCCCCAGAATGTGTATTTTTTTTTTACTGTTTCTACATTTTATCAAGAAACAACTTGCTAAATACTGCACATAACCTTTATATTCCAAGTGTATCACAAAGCATATCAAACTAGTTTTGTGCACAATAGATAATTATGATCAATTTCATTTCTTGGATTAAATAGAAAATATCCTATGCAGCTTATTTTTGGTTACAACCTTTTAATACTGAAGAGAAAGAATGCAACTGCTGATTGCGTATCATCACAGCATAATTGCTACAGATACCTAGACTTCTAAAGTATTAAAATGCAGCTTTCCACAACATTCACACATCAGTAAATATTTTAAGCCAGTATTTTTGTCAAATGAGTCAGTGTTTCCATAGCCCAGGCTCGTACCACATTTGCATCAATCAGCATCTGCTTATTTGTAGAATCCTGCATGATGTAAAGCACAGCCAACACTTCTATAGTGTCCAATTTGCATAGACACCAGTAGTAACTTCAGAAAATTTCAGTCTCAAATGCAATTATCCACTTAAAACTATCCAAACAGCGTACACATATTTATCCTGTAAACTGAAAATGTAAAATGAATTAGGGCTTCCAAGTGTAAAAAGAAGTGCAACACACTGTGTACTTTGAATGCTGCCTTCAGGAGCTGACTGAGCATTAGATCTCACCTGCAAAATACAGTTATACTCCTCTCATGGAAGGCCTCTGCTCTAGTAATGGTGTTACATTGAATTCCTGCTACTAAGTTTTAAATAACACCCTGTAGAAAGAGAAGACACAACAGTACAGAAGATGATCTGCCTCAGAGTTACCAGCCCTCTCTGGGATAACTGAAGATATTTGGAAGGAATCTTACCTGTTTGCTGTACTTGTTATTGGTTTGACAGCTGTACTCAGAGCAGTGATCTGATCCAATTGAAATGTTGTCTCCTGCTCCCACAAATGTGTTGGCTGGTGGCAGATCTTGTACAGCCTGGTGTTTTTTTCCTGCAGTGGGTGACTGGGGGTGCAGCTGGACAGTAGGCAAAGGGGAACTGGATTTGTAATGCCTTGCCAGGTCGGGACTGCCAGGTCCCCCATTCACAGATCGGTATCGGCCCATGCTTGGGCTGTCTGACAGCTTCTCATTGACACTGTCATACCTCTGTCCATTTGGCTTAGAAGCTTCTACAGTGACAATGCTGCTATACAGCGGCTGCTTAGATTTTTTGTTTTTCTTGTCCTTTTTAGGCTTTTTAGATTTGTCATGCTGTTGGGGTGTAAAAAAGTCTTCATGATCTTTCTTGCCAGCTTCATAGCCATTTTTATTTTTGGACCTGCAGTACCTTGCCATCACAACAATTAAAATGATTAGAATCACTGTCATAATGCCAGCAACCACCCCAATGACAATACTGAGTCTCTGTTTACTAATTTCATAGCTTGGGTCACCCGCTATGTCCTGGGTGAGTGGGGTATGCAAACTTCTGGCTATCTGGGAGTTGATCACAGTTGAGTTAGAAACACTTTCATTGACAAACACATGCACCAGAGCAGTGGTGGACTGGGAAGGCTGCCCACTGTCATTCACTTGTACCACCAACCTGTGCAAGCCATAATGCTTATGCGTAAGTTTTCCCACTAAGGAAACCACACCACTGGTGGAATCAATCTCAAACAGCTTGAAGGGATTCCCTCCCACAATACTGTAGTTCAGGTCTGCATTGATGCCGTCATCACTGTCTGTTGCCAACACTGTAGTTACAACTGTCCTGACATTACTAGAAGGTGGCAGCAAGACATAAGTCACATTTTTGGGACTGGTAACTGTGGGAGCATTGTCATTTTCATCCATCACAAAGAGAGAGACTGTGGCAGTGGCAGATCTGGGAGGGTCTCCACCATCCACAGCCTTGACTCTGAAAGTGTATGTGGTCTGATGTTCCCGGTCAAAAGACATAGTGGAATAAATGGTCCCTGTATCATTTTCAATAGAAAAAATGTTACTGTTCTCCTCAATATACAGGCTCATCTCTGCATTCCTTCCTTTGTCAGCGTCCATCACGGTGACCATTCCCACGGGGCTGTTGGGTTGCAAGTTTTCTTTCACATAAAAGGTAAAGATGTCCTGCATAAACTTAGGGTCATTATCATTCTTATCAGCCACCTGCACAATTACTGTGGTACTGCCCTGAAGCACAGGGATGCCTTTGTCTTTGGCATTAACTTTAAACTCATACCTGTCAGTCTGTTCCCGGTCCAGCACCGTATTTACAAGGATGTCCCCAGAATCTGGATCAATAGCAAAGATCCCCATTACAGCGGAGTCCAGGGAATAAGCGATCTCTGCGTTCTTCCCGCTGTCAGCGTCTGTCGCCAGCACAGTTGCTACCCTCTCACCAGGGACGTTATTCTCAGGGAAGTAGACCTCCACTACAGACTGGCCAAAGACAGGAGGGTTGTCGTTAGTGTCTCCCACTTTGACAACTAAGGAATTGTTGCTGGAGAGGCTGGGGCTGCCTGAGTCCACTGCCACGATGACCACGTTAAATTCCCGGGTGGTCTCATAGTCCAGAGGCGCCGAAGTGTGCAGGAAGTACTTTTTCTTGTTCTGGTCGCCCTCTGTATCGCTGGCCGGCTTGAGCTGGAAGGGGACATCGCCCACTACGGTGCAGGTGACCACACCGTTTTCGCCCTGGTCTCGGTCCGACACCTGCACCAGAGCGATGGGGGTGTCGACCAGAACGTCCTCAGCCACGTTGGCCACCCCGTCCTTAAGTGGGATGCGCCCAATCTTGCGGATTTCAATGGATGGCACGTTATCGTTCTCGTCCTTGATGTTGAGGACCACGGTGGCCTTGTCGGTCTTGGGGGGCTGCCCGCGGTCGCGGGCCATGACTGTGAAGCGCAGCTGGTTTACTTCCTCACGGTCGATGCGGTGCAAGACACTGAGCCAGCCTGACGTCTCGTCCAGGCGCAGGAGCCGCCGCACGGACTCAGTGGCAGCCCCGAACACGTACTCGATCTGCCCGTTGACCCCCACATCCAGGTCGGCAGCGCGCAGCTGCAGGATGGGGGTCCCTGGGGCGCTGTTCTCAGCCAGGTCAGCCTCATAGACGCTCTTCTCGAAGCGTGGACTGTTGTCGTTCACGTCGGTGATAAGCACCCGCAAGATGGCCTGTGAGGACCGTGGAGGGTCGCCGCCGTCGCGCACCCTCAGGGTCAGCTCGTAGGAGTCGCGCTGCTCGCGGTCCAGCGCCCCCTTCACTATCAGCTGAGGCTGCTTCTCGCCGTCCGGGGTGTCCGCCACCTGCAGCTCAAACACGCTGCTGCGCCCGCCCGGGCTGCCGCCGCTGCCTCCGCCCTCCGGCGAGTCCGGCCGCCGCTTGGAGCCTCCGGGGCCGCCGCCGCCCGCGCTGTTCCCGCCGCCCCCGGGGTAGGGGGCGCTGTCGGCCGACACGGAGCGCCGGCCCTCGGCGCCGCCGCCCCCGGGCTCCTGCAGCAGCTCGTAGCGCTCGATGCCGTTGCGGCCAAAGTCGCGGTCGGTGGCGGTAGGCAGGAGGTAGAGCGTGCCCACCGGCCGGTTCTCCTCCACCGTGAGCGTGAGCACTGGCGACGGGAAGGTGGGCGTGTTGTCGTTGATGTCCAGCACGATGACCCGGCCCTCAAACAAGTCCACCCAGCTCTGCGAGGGCCCGATCACCGACACTTCGAAGTCCAGGAAGCACTCGTTCTCGTCGAAGATCATCTGACACTGCGGCAGCTTCTCGCGGTCGACGCGCCGTTCGCTGGTGCTCAGCTCGCCCGTGAGGTTCTCGATCTTCAGGTACTCGGAGCCCGACTCCAGGCTGAAAGTCACCTCCCCGGAACCAGTCACGATGCCCAGGTCCGAGGCGACGTTGCCGATCCGGACGTCGGCGGGGCCCTCCTCAGCCAGCCGGTACCGGAGGAGCTGCTTGGCGGCCGCCAGGCTGAGGCAGAGCGGCAGGAGGAGGCAGCAGCCCAAGCACCGGCCGCGCGCCCACCCCGCCGTCCGCATCCTCAGCATCTTCTCCTGCTGCTGCTGCTACTGCTCCTTCTGACCACGGCGTCCTCGGCACCCCTGGCTCCCGGGCTGGCCACCCGCCCTCCCCCAGTCCTCTCTTCTCCCGGGGAACTGAGGAACCGAGGGGGCAGCGGGGGGGGGGGAGGGGGCAAGAGCAGCGCGTAGAAGGGGGGTGTGCAGCGATCGTTCCTTCTTTTTCTCTTTCCCTCCTGCTTCTTCCGAAAGTTATTGTTTCATCATTCATGCAATGGGTGCTAATCGCCCGCTCGCCGGCCGCCGTTCAGGCGCAGTACTCACAGTTCACGGGACACTGCGCGCCGCGGGCTCGGCGCCCCCCGCCCCCCAAAAGTCATCCCCGCAGCGGGAGGAGCAACGGCGGCTCCGTCCCCTCACTGTCGGAGCGAGCCCGAGCCGGAGCCGCGACTGCAGGCGGCCGGAGGAGCCGGGAGCGGCGGGGAGCGAGCTGCAGCCTCCGCGCCTGCAGCCCCGCCGGGCTTCCGGCCACTCGAGTTGAGTCCGATGCACGTTGCAGCAGCTTACTCCACGACGCAGCCTGTGCTCCAGCTGCGGGCGCCCAGGCAGAACGTGAGCAGCCGCCGGCACGAGGCTCTGGTCAGCCACAAGCCAGTCTCAACTCCGACTCCTCTCAGGCGGCGGGGGAGCCAGTCAACAGAACAAGAATGAAAAATCTCCCGCAGGTCGCTCCGGGCACGGCGCGGGGAAGGCTACTCGCGTCACCGCGCGGTCCGCGTCCGGGTCTCCCCAGCGCGCCAAAGAGAAGCCCGAGCCATCTTCGGAGACAGACGCCCGGAGTCAGCCGCTCCTCACCCACGGGGGCTCCTCGGGTTTCTCTTTTTTTTCTTAACAACTCTGCGCAAGGTCATTAGTCAGGAAGCCTCCGCCTGAAGCCGCAGCAGCCTTTCGCCCGCGGGGGCGAGGGCTGAACCGTGCGCCCCACGCGGTGCCCAAGTTTGGGTTCGCAGCCGCAGAGTCCGTGCCTTCCCTCACCTGCATTCGGCCCGCGTGTCGGAGCACTGGGATCTGCAGCGCTGTGCGCGATTCAGGGAGGAGATTGCAGCCTCTCTCCTCTCTCTCGATCCCTCCCCTCCCTCCTCCCTCTCTCTCTGCTCCCTCCGCCTCTCTCCTCCCTCCTCTCCTTTCCCCTTTCCCCCTCTCTCACTCGCTCTCCAGCAGTCTCTCGCCTTCCTCCCAGTCCCTAAACCAGCAACTCGAGCTGAACTTGATCCCTTCGCAGTTCAAAGGTGATCGAGCCAGGCTCACCGCAGAGGCGACGTTAGCCCGGCGAAAGCGCACGGTCGGGCTCTCCCAAAGGCAATTAACAAAGATGCCCAATTCCGTCCGGATTTCCGAAGAAAAGCCAAAGGCACTGGGGCGGGGGTGGAGGAGGAGGAGGAGGAGGAGGTGGAGTCTGAGACAGCTGCCAAGTAGCTTTAAAAAAAAAAATCCAGTTTGCCAAGGGGAGAAAAAGTGCCAGTCGGCTGTTGTCTCGGAAGTGCCCTGGCGCGGCGGGTGAATTCCGCAGTTGTCTCGTCCCCTTTCGCGCCTGGAAGAGTCTGGAGCGGGCGCTCCCGCTGCCTCTCGGGATGCTGCGGCTCCCAGTCAACTAAACCGCAAGTGGGAAGCCCTGGCTCAACACCCGCAGCCAGATACCCTCAAGTTTGCCCAAAGTGGTGGCTGCCGCTGGAAGCGTGCTCGCTCGCTCCCGACTCAGACTTGTCCCTGGCGCTGCGGCGCGGTAGCACTAACAGCCTAACCGCTAAAACTACACATTCGGTAGCTAGAGGGAAGAGGGCGGGGAGGACGGGACAGAAGGGCAGACCAGCCGGCCTCTGCGTTCCGAAAGCCCAGCGTCAGCTCCGGGACTGCTTCCAGAGTGCCCGGGATCAGCCCATTAACGCCCAGCCTGGTACCCTCCGAGAATTCAGGCCCCCTTTCTGGGCGACAAGGGGCTGCCTTGCTTTCCCTCCCTTGGGCTGGCAAATTTCCTTTTCCCTGAGAAATGTGGAGCGCGTAAGCCAGAGCTTTAGAGTGGGCAGGAACATACGGTTCTCCCCCCTCTCCCCTGTGCCCGCACGGTATTTTTCTTCTCCGTGGAGGGTCTCAGGATTGCAGTTTAGCTTGGGTATAGAGCACGGCTATCAGTAGGTTGTGGAAGCGAGTGCGTCCAGAGAACCACCCTGATGTTCTTGAAAAAAACCGTGGCGGGCTGCATTAGTGAATGGGGAACAGCAAACTCTACAGCGAGAAGGGCAGGGATCCTTATTTGGGAGCTCAGACTTTGCAAGGCTGGGGTGGAGTAAGGAAGATGCCAGTCTTTGTTTAAATGCTTGGCATTCCTGTCGTAGTGCTACCACCGGGGTGGACCGTGTACGCGCGCCTGGGGAATAACACACATATGGGAAACCTACATACTATTTTCTGAGCAGAAACCAGCAGCCTTTAGTAACTGGCAAAGTGTAGCGTCACCTATCTGGATATAAGGGAAATAAACTTTAATGGCAAGTTTGTGTACCAAGCGTCCCTCGCTTCTTTTCTCTCCGTCTGACTTTGTGCCACTTGCTTGTCTCAACTATCTCCTTAGGCCAGGTTTCTCCAGGTTTCGCTCGCGACCACCTCAGCGGGTCTCATAGGATCTCAGGTCGGCTTGAGCCTGATGAGCCGGAACCATCCACTCATTTATTTCCGCGGCTGTTCATGAGAAGACTGCTTCCGGCAAGATGAAGAGGGTTGAGGCGGACAAGAAATATTTGGGGACAATTTTTAAAATTTCAAAGAAGGAAAAAAAAAAAAGCCTATTTATGGGAAATTGTTGACGTTCAGCAATTTGGCCCAATCTAGAAATGTCCCCTTAAATATTTCAAGCAAAAAAAAAAAAACAAGAAAGAAATCCGCTCAGTACCTACACGCTACAAGATCTGAGCGAGAAGGCAGAACGATTTAAGCAAGACAAATACCAGTGAAGTCTAGGAGCAGACGCAGCGCGCGGCTGTTGGGGCGGGCGCAGCGAGTAGAAACGGGGCGGGGAGAGGGAGGTGGCGGCGACTTCCAGGCTTTCCCTACTGTGGATTGCAGAAACGCGGAGGAAGGCAGTGTGTGTAGTAAACGGCAGGAAGCTGGTAAGTATTTTCCAGTCAGTTAAGGCATCCTTGCAGGAGTGGCGACTCCTCCTCGGAGGACAGGGCCGGGAGTCCAGCCTTCCCCGTAACCCTCCCGCAGCCGCCACCCGAGTCTCCCGGCTCCGTATCTGCAGCATCAGCGAGAAAAACCCGGCGCGCAGGCTCAGTGCGCACCGCCGCAGTCTCCAGCCGGGGGCGGGGGCGGGCGCCGCAGCGCCCTCGCAGCTGGCTAAGTGGCGGTAACGCCAAATCTCCCTGACATCTGGTAGGAGCACGGGTTTCTCCCGACGCCTGATTTCCTCCTACCCCGGTCCCGGAGACAGACTGGGAAGTCGTCTGAGCTCGGAGGCTCTGAGCTGAGCATTCCGATGCGCGGCAAGATGGTGCAGCACACTCCCGTCGCCACCTTTACTAAAATTTTGCAAACTTTAGGCAGCCGCGTGGGCAGGGACGTTGCGCACTCCCTCTTCTCTGGCTCCAGACCGTAAACTTGAACAAACCCCTCTGCGTCTGCAGCGCCCGCCCTCCGTTCAGTCACTCACTGGCGGGGCGCACGCTCGCGCGGGGGCAAGCAGGGGGCGGCTTTCGCCCCGCGCGGCGCAGTTCTTCCTGGATGGCAGGGGGAGGGGAGCAGCGCGCCCTTCACAGTGGAGTGGTTTCCCCTGCGAGCGGGCTGTAGTCACCAGCCCGCCCTCCTCACTCGCAGCCCCACCAACTCCGCCGCCGAGCCCAGCCGGCGTGGGAAATGGGTCCGACGTGTGCTGCATGGCGAGCAGCGTGGCCAGAACGCCGGAGCCTCGCAGCCTCCCGACTGCGCTCCGCCCCCGGTCGTCCCGGGCTTCGACCTTTCCGCCCGAGCATCCGGGAAGTGACCGCGGCTTTTCTGGGCAGCGCGTTCTTAGAGAGGAGTAGGCAATGAGGGGGCGGAGGAGGGAGGCGAGAGGAGCCCTCGGGGCGCCCTAGTGGAGCCCCGATCGCGAGGCCCCTTCCGACCCCCTCACTCCACCTCCTGCGGGCGCGGAGGGGAGCTGGAGGCGAGAACCGGTCTTCCCACCCCCCACCCCACTTCCGCAGCCAGTGTCACAAGTGCTCAGCAATTTCATTAAATGGAGCCCAGGGATTTAATCCCCCCACCCCCGCCCCAGCTAGGGAATACGATATCCGGCTTTGCGCCCACCCACCAGCCCCGCCCGGCTGCTTAGACCCAAGGCTGCATTTATCTTCTCAACCTGAGAGGCAAAGGTTCTGAAGGAAATGGGATCGAAAGTGTAACCGGTTGCAATAAATTAAAGAGCTTACTGCTGCTGCTGCTGCTGCTGCTTTGGTGGCCAGGACTGAGAAGCAAAATGTGCGCAGTGTCCTAAACCTGCATTGATCAGAGCGTTCGGACGTCGGCGCGCGCAGGCAGCCAAATGCTCCAGGGAATGTTGAGACATTTGGGATTTCTGTTATTCTTTGTTAGCTTTTTACAGGACAGTAAAAAGAAGTGTCCCTTTGCAACCAAGATGTAAAACACGCAATTGATTAAAACACAAATAATCTATATCAGTATACATTTAATAAAAACTTGACTGTTAATTCCTTTCGTATACCAAACATCCTATCAGAAACTTACAATATTAGGTAATTTATTTTTTCTTTTAGAAATTTACCTGCTAACTCATATTGCTTAGAATTGCTTTGCAGTTAAGAAATTTCAAGGACTGAGCTGAAAAACAGCATTCAGGGTTCTTGATGTAGTTTAAGTCACAGCAGAAAACAGGAATAGAAGGGCAACAAAAGTTTATGGATAAGAACACAAAGAAGCAGGTGCCAGCGATAGGATCTCAGGGGGCCTTTCATTTAGAATAGACGCTGTATTATTCACAATAATTCGAGAAAAAAAGGTTAAATACAGTAAACATGATAGCCGGTTCTGGAAAGAAATGTAACAGTTGGACAGAAAGGGAGAAAGTGACTCAAGCACTCCACCAAGGGACAAACAGAGGAAATGACACCCGACATCCCGAGTCTATTGACCTTTCATTTATTTAAAAGGATCTTGTATGTCTTTCACTATCTTTGGAGGTGTGTTCTAGGAATCTTTCTGGTGAACTGCTTTTGGCATATCTGACACTCCAATCTTTCTTTTCTAAATTGTTCAAATAACGTTCCTTCCGAAGTTATTTTAAATAATCACAACTAGGCAAAACTACTGTTTTCTATTAATGATGATCCTAGTCTTGGCGCTATGAAAACCTTTAGGTTTATTTTGCAGCTTTAAATTCATGCCTGAAGCATTAAAAATACGTACTAGACTGAAATGGCTAAATAATTCATTGCAATAACAGGCTTTTTGGTGGACATTAAAACTCAGTGCCTTAAAAAGGAAACCACAGATTTCCTTTTATGCAGGCAATAACTGCTTGCCTCAGTGGTTATTAAATTGGTTTCTAGCCAACAAATAGACCCACTTGCACTGTATAAAGCATGAAATCCTGTGTGCAAGGCTAGGTAGTACAATATATTGATAAAAACAAGCTTAAAACCAAAATTGATTTATACAATTTATGAGATAACTATAAACCATTACTATAACTTTAGTATGAAAATCCTGTTTGCAAAAAAAGCCTTGAAAATAAATTTTCTAAATATTAATTTATAAGCTGTTTGTTTCAGTGTTCAATAGAGTGCCTTAGGTTTCAAAACAACACTTGACAAATGATTTTTCACTTTGAATTTACAAAGATTGACATTTGGTTGTTTTTTATTTTCTTAAGATTTAAGTGCTGTAACATTGGTAATTCAGCACAGATTACAGTTTATGCCATGTATTTAAAGATCTAGTCAGTTGCTGCCATTATCAAAGCATCTTCTGTCAATATATAATTGATTTGTGGATTTTTTCCAAATTTAAATTAAGTTTAAATTTAAATTGAGAAACAGATTCTTGGCAATCTATGTTTGGGACAGTACAATATTTTAGAAAATCTGCATGAATCATGAGTTTTAGGGTGAAGATCGCGATAATCCACAAGCACTGTGTTCTACATAGCGTGGTCTGTGGTAAAACTGGACCTGCCTATGTCATTGCCAAGGCAAACCAGAGACATTTGGTTTTTCTTCACTGTTGTAGCAAGATGTGTCTAATGCTGCTTGAATAATGACCTTAAGCTGAACGATATGTATATTAAAGGTTTGGGGAAAGAGCTCATTAGAATGGCTTTCATGAAGATAGTATTCAAAGGAATGAACACGCCTCTACCAAGAATATTTGAAAGTGATGAACTAACTCTAAAAATGTAATCGTTACATCAACATGTGCTAGGGAAATCATTTCTTATGTCAGTGATTGATATCTGGTATCACAAAATTTTATTCAAGTGAATTTGAATAATTGCATTGAGGAACTACATACTGTGGATTGTCTCTAGGTCGGGCAAGGTAATACATTTGACTGCTTCAGTTGCAGTGAATTTTTCAGTGAGTAGTCCTCAAGAGAGTTAATGCAAGATCTTTTCCCTATTATTTCTGAGCTGGAATCTAGACTTTTTGTAGGATTGCTGGTCTCAGCCCCCTACCCACCCTCCATCCCCCCCCCCCATAGCTAGATGAAACCATTCACTGGTTCTGGGCAGCTTTGAATGGAAAGAGAATTTTACTTTCTGGGGCAACCTGCTGGATAAAATGAAATCATTGTTCAACTCTCTAAAAGTAGAACTGGCTATTAATCTGACCTAGAACCAATAACCGGAAATAGTCAGCAACCTTCAAACTAATGCTGACTTCAAAAAATTAGTAGTAGTACATTTAAAATTAATTAATTACTGTCAAAGGAGACAGTATAGGTTTTATCTTTATACCCCTATAAATCTGCAAGTGTTCTGTTCAGTCACAAATGGAAACACAGTTCTTTAGATATGGCAGCTTTTTCATAAAACTATATACATTTGTACTCGGCAATATTTGTGGGGTTCTTTTGGCTATTTGTTTGCTTTTTGTTTTGTTTTGAAAAACTGGGGGGAAAAAAGAAAAGAAAAACTGGGGATGGAATGAACCCACTGCCTTGGGCCTTGGGCCTGTCAGACAGGCGCTCTGCAGCTGAGTGATACTTCCAAACTTCCCTGGTTGTTTTTCACATTACGAAACAACTTAGTTATTATTTTTTCCTACAAACTGGTGTAGCCTTTTCACATTTGGGGCAGGAATTTTGATCAAGTATTGTTGAATTGTAGTGGGATGGGAAGAAGCAGATTTTCTGTTGACACTCTGATGCTTGTATCTTGTTTTGGTTGTGTAACTGAAGCTCAATATTGTATCCAAATGACTCAATGAAAACAATGCAATAAAGTTGTAAACATGAGCTCTTAGTTTGACTGCTTATGAAGAAAACCTTGCTATTCTCTTACTAATGGTCATTATTAGGAATATAATTACATTATATTATTAAGAATGTAATTACATATATATATATATATATATATATATATATATATATAACAAGAATATACATCAACGTTCAGCCCTATAGTTAAGCTTTATCTTTCTGTGTCTCCTTGCCTTTCTCTCCAGATGTTAGCCATAGATTTCTCACCTCTGAACAACAGCGAAAAGGTAGCACTGTATCTCCTCCCCACCCCCGTTTTAAAAGATATCACTGAAATTAAGGTCAAGACCCTGTTTCCGTTTCATTTTCTGTATTACACGGTGTTTTTCCAAAGGTCTATAAACCAACATTGCCTTTACTCAACAAAAGCCATTTTCTCTAAACATCCAGTTGTTCCTCTGTCTTTTAATGATTCTCCATGACAGACTTCGTGGGAGGCAGTGTTTACCTTACAGGATCACTCACTGGCCACACCTTCCTCTCTGAGTCTGAGGTAGCCTTAGAGAGGGATATAAGTTTGCACAGTCATCTGTCTTTGGTATTTGCAAGCCTGAGAACTTAACCCTCAAATAAGTTAACAACACAGCGTCCATTAGCTCTAGTTTCATCACCATTACTTCTTTTTAATGATTTCAGAGACACTAGGGACATTTTGAGGTTTCAGTCACGGAACAGTTAAAGTGAGGATACATTTAATTTGAATGTGCTCAGGCGCACATTTGGTGGTTTCACACTTACTTTCCTTCATAATTACATTATTGCTAACCATGATGGCACAGAGCAGCTTTCAGGAATTTCACCACCATTCACTTTATGGCCTTGACCAGTGTGGTGGCACAAAAGTGCAGTGCCACAGGTTGTATTATAAAGGATTCTCAGACTTGTACAGTGGCAAAGTATAATCAGGGTTAAATGCGCAGAACTAGAAACTAGTCCATAGAAGTGTTTCCCATAAGATGTGTGAATTTCCAACTGGAGGATGTCTCACATTTTCATTGATGTCCAAAGGTCCAGAAGGCCAAGATGGCATCAAGAACTATGTTCAGCTGATGATATCTGGGAAATAACAGCTAGGGCAAGAAGATTTTTGCTGAAGACCTCTTGTCTTCTATAAAAAAGCCTCACCAAATAAGTCAATTGTCATCAATTACTTTCCCAGGAGTTTGAGAATCAGAAAAGAGCAATTCTTACCATGGAAGCCAAGCTGTCCGCACAAGGCAGCAGTTAGATAAGATAAAAGATGCTGCTGTGAAGTTAACAGTTTTTCCCAGTTCTCCTGCAGGTCGACTTATTTGTCCTAGATGTCACTTGTTCTTCCCTCCTTCCAACCTCTTAAGCTGAGAGGTACTTAACACGGTGCTTAAATCCCAAATTCTGGCTGCCTCTTTGAATCAGACTTCTTTAACTCTCAAGCACACATTTGGACATAATTAGATTGTTGTTCTTTCTTGCTAATCTTTTTGTTGTTGTTTTTGTTGCAATTTTAGTTTGTACATCCTCAAGAACTGGAACCTAAGATGGTAGAAAGAATTTCGAAACTTCATAATTTTGTTCCAATCAGAAAAGATCTCTTGTCAGAAATTATTCAAGGCATCAGATACACTGGAAACATGCTGTTCTACTCAGTGTATGTGAAGGCTGTAAACAGAAATCATAAACATATAGCATCTATCTGGCTCTCTTTGTTTGCAGGCATTCACAATACTGTGAACATCTGTGTGTGTGTGTGTGTGTGTGTAGTTACATGACTTTTGTATAACAGTCCACTGAGCTTATCACAACTCACACATCCTTCACTGACAAAGTCTATAATTTTGAGATGAACTGGTATATCCAATGTTTACCAACAGAGCAAAGATACCTAAAGAAACTCAACAGCGAAACTCTTATGACTGTTCTTGAATTCTGTATATCTTTTTCAGAAGTGTCTGTCATGCTAAAATACAAAAGCACTACAGATGTGAGTCGTCTTTTATTAACAAATTATGGATATGGGGGAGACTTTGTAATATTAATTTTTGTATTATTTAATTATTTATCTTATATTTTAAATGGGGAATGTCATATTAGCTTAACAGGTGTTTATTTTACAATCTTTGTTTCTGTCTCTGTCTCTGTCTTTGTCTCTGGTTCTCTCTCTCTCTTTCTTTCTCTCTCTCTGTCTCTGTCTTTCCTCTCTCTTCTCTTTCTCTTTCTTTCTCTTTTTCTTTGGTGTTGAGGATTGATCCCAAGACCTTGAGTATGCTAAGTATATGCTCAACTCTGAGCACCTCCAGCCTAAGCAACTACTTTTATGTTATTTTTTGTATTCATTTACTTAGAAAAGCCCACCCAAACTAAATAAACTGAAGACCTTATAAAAACTGACTCTGTCCTTGCTTGTAAGAGCACAGATAGTACAAAGAATGGTCATAATTAAAGTATGGCCATCAATGATTCCCCAAACATCACCAGTTAAATTTTTCAAACTGTATGCTAAAGCTCTACATAGCCTAATTTATCAGTAAACACCACCAAATGATATTTTCCTAAGGATCAGACTGATATAACAAATAGGTATTGGACCAGATGATTGGTGATAGAATTCTTTACAGGGACAGCAGGGTGAGAAAGATGTGGACAAAGTATTTAGAATCAAAGAAGCTGGCTTTCCACTGCAGCACTTCAGTTTTTTCCCTCGATGTCGATTCATCTCCCTGAGCCCCGGCTTTTACTATTTATTGCAATTCACCTAGCCCGTATTTAACTTCTATGTCATATTAGGCTCTGTGTGAGATTGTTGGGTAGGAGCTTAACCCAATCTTTATCTTTAAAATGCTAACATCTTAATCCTGCCTATGCTATAGGCATAGCAAGCCAATTTATAGGTTGTTGTAAGGAGTAAATAAGTTAATTCCGTGCATTTCTACCACTGCCTTGAACAAGTTGAAGTCTTAATAAAGTTTGTTTTGCCTCTATTCCACCTAATGTTCTTAAGATTTGGGACTGAATGTCCTTGATCTTGCAGTGCCTTCATTTGTTTTTATTTTTATAGTTTACAATTGTAGTAATGTACACTTTTATTGCTCTTCATTTCTTCGGGGGTCAACAGATTACAGCCTCTAGGCCAAGTCTGGTCCTTGGTTTGTTTTTCTATGGTCCTTGAGCCATGACTTGTTTTTTATGCTTTAAAGAGTTGTTAAAAATAAGAAATAAAGAACAAGAGACAGAGATACTATGTGGCCTCCAAAGCCTATAATAGATTCTGTCCCTTAACTGAACAAGTGTTCTGAAGTATTTTAGAATATTAACTTCACGCTATTGTGGCAATTCTGGGAAAGGCAGTACTTCAAGCTATACAAGAGAAGGGAGCAGTTGCAACTCGAATGAGTATGGCTGGGATATTTGTTTCTTTTCTGATGCTACCAGGAATAGAACTCAGGACCTTGTGCTTGCCAGGCAAGCAGTTATTCCACTGAGCTATTTCCTTGGCTCAGTTAGGACATTTGTTTCCAAACTCCAGAATAAAGCCTGTGTGCACAAAGTTCCGAACAAAAGGAAGCCCATTCACTTTCGATAACCCCAATATGCTTACTGGTATACCACAATAAAAAAAAAGAAAAGAAAGAAAGAAAAACCCTCTGTATTACATGGGCCTGTGTTGTATTAAAAATGATAATCCCTCGTTCTCTGTCCCCTTGACATAGGCAGGCACGGATTTGCCTCACCAGTAGAATCCAGTGGAAGCAACACTGGGCGTGTTCTACTCCCAGAGCACCATGTCTGGAAGCCCTGAAGTGCCACATAAGAAGTCTGATCATCTGTGATGGCTGTTGAGGGCAGGCTTCAGGCCTTGGGAGCCGGGGCTCACTGCAGTGGCAGCTGAGCTCTGCTCCCCACCCACCACCTGCAAGCACCTGGCAGAGGATGCAAAGTACTGTGGACATCTAGATCATTCCATTTGTGGCTTGCATACTGTTGAGTGAGCTCAGTTAACAGTATATGCAGCTAATAGGTAACCTACCAGATTCCCGTGCACAGAATTGATCCTTAAAACTAAGGTGTGTGCTATTTATTCCCTTTGAACAGATTTTTTTTCCCTTTCACAATATCTATTGTTCCTTTCAGATTGTACTTACTCGTTCAGGTTCTTACACTAACGAGACAATACATGGTTTACATCTGTGGGTCTGATTTATTTCACTCATGAGTATGATTTCTAGCTGATTTCTGCTGGTCTATTAGAAGGAGTACTTAATGCTTAAATTTATTTTCTTCTCCTTTGTAATTTCTTACAACTTTTTTAAAACCAATTTTGCATGCTTGTATCTGGCAATCTAAACAACTAATATGAAGACAACACTATGCAATATGACAACCATTGTTGAATTCCTGTTGCTTTATTTAGTAAAATTCTGTATTGTTTCTAATGGGTTTTTATACTATATTTTATTCTCTTTAAAAAATTAAAAAATGAAAGTATAGAAATAAAACATAAAAATAAAAGGACAATGATAACAAAAATATATGCTATCTGTGCTAGGCACTATGTTTCAGAATGGTTTACTGCTCAGCAAGAAATTGGTGAAATGAGTATTCTGTTTGTTAATTTAATGATGTTGAATGTCAGTACTGGATTTAATAACAATAATTGTTACCGTATTGTGGGTCATTTAAGTGCCAGACACTATTCTCAATGCATTTCATAAGGCTATCATTTAGTCTTTGAAGATTATAATTTAATATAATAACCTATAAAGTTATTAGATTATGAAGATTATTTCTACATAACATAGCTGAAGACACTGAAACTTAAGGGTTTAATTAATAAAGAAGTATCATAGATGGTAAGTGATTAAGATCTGGGGAGTCCAACTCAGTTTTTTTTTTTTTTGTCTATTTGAAGGCCTTGATCTGATCTATTATAAATACCACCTCATATTACAAAAAGAAATAAATCTAATTAGTTTATGAAGCTGGACCCAAAATATGACACATTGAACATTGTTCTTCTTTTAAGAATAATGTTCTTCTTTATATTACTTCATTTAATTAATCCTCTGTGCTATTTCTTACAAAAATCTGTCTTCAGTTTCATTCATTTTAAATGACTGTGTTCAGAGTTCTCTGGCCTGAAATACTGACTGTGACTGTATTTTAATGCACCTGTTTCCTTTGTGTCAGATAAAAGTAAATGTGTCATTTGTCCCCAACTTTTAAGGATGAAACATTTTAAAGTAAGGAAACATTCAATTTGAGAAGTGTTCTTTTCAGAGGTGACATGTACTCAACATTTATAGGAAAATTCTCTGCGGATATTTCACTTCTATTTTACTATGCATGTTCTAGCTTTGTGAGCCATACCACAGCAACAGTGTTATAATGAATTTTCTTGCAATTTTTAAAACAGACCATAAGGATTTTTAATCTAATTTTTGTCTGGAAAGTGTCATATTATGGTAATATTACTTGCAATTATAAGTCAAATAATGGTGAGAAATATTGCCAATATTAATTACAATAAGAAATATTTTATTGGACACTTATACACTGTGATAATTTAATATTCTATGCATGTATCAAGCTATTTAGTAGAGTCCAATGGATTAATGTTCATAGTACCTTGGGTTTGTAAATTCTCCAAGTTAGCTGTCTATCACTTCACTGGAAAGAAGAATCCTAATCCTCGTAGCTTCCAACAGAAGAGGGTTATTTACCTTACAGTTTCAGTGGGCTCAGTCTGCCTCAGGTCAGCTTCAGTGTAGAAGCAGCTGGTGGAAAGGCCTGTCTGACAAAACCTGCTCACCACGTAGAAGTGGTCAAGAAGCAGAGACAGAAGGGAAGTGCTATGAACGAAAATACAACCTTCCAAGTCATACCACAGTAACTCGCTGCATTAAGCAGGTCCTACCTTTGAAAGAGATACTGTTAAAGGACTTTTTAGATCTAAGCCATATTAACACCTTTTTGCTTTTTGACCCTGTTTTGAAACTACATAATCTAATTTGGCTTTGGCCATCATTACGTTCCTGAGGGAGAGCCAAGTAACAAGGCCAAAATTATACTCTTCCAGTAGCTAGGAGTTTCTTATTCATGACTGCCCTACATTTCCTGCTCATCATTATTTATTATTCATCCAAGACCATTCTTGGCCACATGCAAGTGTACGAAAGAATTTACTTCCATGAAATGTAGGAGTCATGGTGACCATGTAAATTAGCCAAACAAAAGGAATGAGCAGAAATAATGTGAGCCTCTTTGTGGAAGCATTACAGAACCAGTACAAAATTCCCTGTGTTTTTTTTTTTTTTCCTTTAAGGCATGTATTGGTAGGAATTCTCTCCGAAAGCTAAACCTATTACTCTCTTTCTCTCTCTTCTTCCCTCCTTAATTTAACCTCACTGTCTCTCAGAGAGAGCGAGAGAGAGAGAGAGAGAGAGAGTCAGACAGACAGACAGACAGACAGACAGACAGACACAGAGAGAGACAGAGAAACAGACTGATTGGTAGTAAACAGCTGATGCATTTTTAGATGATAAGAAATCCCAAGATCTGCATTTGTAAGTAAGAGACCTATGAGAAAAACACTAAAGGCTTGAGAATTAAGGATGTTGACAATCTAGCTCTAGTTTGAAAACTGGCAGTCTCAAGATCCAAGAAGAGCTGACATTTCAATGCTAGTTCCAAGATAAAAAAAAAAATACAGTGTTGTAGCTCACACAGTCAGCCTGGAGCAATGTTACTTTTACAAAAGTACCTTTTTGCTTTATTTAGGCCTTAAGTTGATGGGACAAAGAATATCCACTTCAGAGAGTGTCACATGCTCATTCAAGTATTTCACCCACTCCAATATATCTTCATAGACACACTCAGAATGGTATTTGACAAAACATCTTGGGACTCTGTGATCCATTTGATCTGAAACATGAAATTAACTGTGCGGCATGTTAATATAAATACATTATAAAAAGCTGCCTGAAGAGTTTAAATAACTGTACTCATCAGGGAGATTTCCTGATTGTCTTGGGTAAAGTCCACTTTGTGTCATGCTTCAACACTTACATTGTTCTTCAAATCCGCAGGGAATGTTCAATTCAATGAATGTGAAGAAACAGACCTGTACCTCCACATAGATGAGGTTTTATTCAACAGTACCTAATTATTTGGAGCCTTCTTCAATCATCTCATGCATAATGCAGGTAGTCACCCTAACTTTCATCAGACTTGCTACTTTTCATTCCTGAGATTTAGGGACTATTTATTTCAGTGGTGTAATCTGGTCTCTATGAGCCATATAGCTCTTCATGTGAAAAATACTAGTTTTTAAGTAGATGTCTCCAAGGTCCCTTGGAGCGCTCACATTCCACGAGTTTAGGTTTGCCCATGCCAAGTAGGGAAATTAAATTACATGAAAGGAAAGCAGCTGCGCCAAAGGCTATTCAGGCCATTAGATGAAATGCTCAGATTAGAATTGTGCTTCTCTAATTACCCACCCAGTAATCTGTTTCCATTATACTAATTTGTGTTCTTCTAAAGTCAGAAATTGTTCTAGAGAAGCACTAAAGGGTACAATGAATTTGGGAGTGATTTTTGTCATGGTACCAATGTATTATTATGGCAATATGTAGGATATTTCCCTTGAAAATACCAGAGCTTGGCAAGTTGCATGCATAAAATTCAATTTAAACTGATGTTATTTACCTACTTTGCACCTAGGAATTAACAAGGAACCATGAGAAATGCACAAACTTATAATGTGACTGGAGTAATTCCATTAATTTTATCTTAACCAGCATGGGCATAATCACACATAAATCACACATTTAATTTGTTTAATACAAAAGTATTCATGTATTATCTTCTCATGGAGAACCACGCTCCTCTAGAGTAGGTCTAGTGATAGGTTAAAATTATTAAAGGCACTTTCGAGAGTTAGCAAATTAAAGTCTACCACCTAATGAATATAACTGCCTTCACATTTTTCATCTTAAGAGCTCTGCAGTTATTCCTACACCACTTCAATTGCCCTGAATGTTTCTGGATTTTCCTTTCTGGAACATGTCAGGCACTTGTCACAAGTATTTCTTTCATCTGTTGAGAGTGTTTTTTGGTTTTTAGAAGTGGCCAATTGGCATTCAGAACCTCTTAATGTCAGCTAAATATCTGATAGAGCTGGACAATACTGCATTTATCCAAAAGATAAGTTAAAACATCTTCTTTTCAGACTTTTGAAGTTAGCAAAAGTGACTTTGAAGGCGGTTATTAAAAAGAGTGGCCTACAGAAAGTTCACGATACATCACAATTATCAGTTAGTGAACAGCAGACAGCCTCCATTGAAGTTGGTCATCAAGTGATGGATGGAGTTCTTTGTGTGCCTAAATAGCACACATATGGTGTGAACCTGTATTTGTTTGTGTTTTCACCTGTGTGTGTATGTGCATGTGCGTGTGTGTGTGTGTGTGTGTGTGTGTGTGCACAGAGGGGGAGAGAAAAATGTGAAGGGCTGGGAGGAATGAGAGGAAGGGAGAGAAAGAGAGCCAGAGGGACATTTTGTTTTATATATTATGGAAGGTATTACATCTATTTTGGAATCATTTTTCTCTAACTCGGGCTTCCCAAACATAAATAAACCCAAAGCTATCTAAGAAAATCTAAGCTGCACCCAGGGCCTGGTGACTTGTTAGATATAAAGGATTCTTTTCTGGAGACTTAAACTGATAGTGGGATGGATACTTATGGGATTTTTACAATATAGTAATGCCTTAGGATAAAGATATGGGTAAAAGTACTATGAGGTCATCTTTATGTCTCTAAGACTCTCTGAATGGGGCAACAATGCATGTTATGATCGACTTGCCTTGGAGGAAAAATGAAGATGTAAATAGAACTTTTGTCTGATGATTAACTATACATTTTTCTTGAATCAGTATGGTATAGAAGGAATCGTGGATATATCCACCAAGAGATTGACAGGAAGAATTTAATAATAGCATGAATATAAATCGCCTAACACAGAGATCAACATCTGACTTATGTTCATAAATATTAGTTGTTTGTTTGGTTTTTTTTTTACCTCTGACCGTTTCATTATTGCGGTGATTATTTGCATGTCTATGGATATAAAATACACATGAATAATTTAGGATTTGATGTACAGTGCAATAAAGGAAGAGAGAGCAAAACACAACCTAATTGAAATGGGTCAGCTATAATCCCTTGTCTTTGAAAAATAATAACATAGTAAAAAAATAATAACATAGTTAAGTCATATTTATATTGAGATCTTAATTTTTAATATCTGTGATTGTGCTTTTATTCTTTCAGTAATCCCAAGATTTTGGTCACATAGGTTACTATCTTCATGCACTTAACATGACAATTAGTGCCTGTGACTTCTTCAAGTCATATAAGTGTTTTATATTGAGTCTATATCAAAGGAGAGGACTCATGATTAGTCTATAAATTCTATAAGGGCTCTCATTGATTCTGGCCTCTTGCATTTATGTGTCTGGATACTCCATCATTGCCTTTTTGGGATGAGCTTGGTGGCTTACTTCTATTAAACAGATCACAGGGAAAGACATAGGCAATAGGTAAAAAAGATATTGTGAAGCGCCTGCTTAGGCAGATGCAGCCGCCAGAGTTTGATCCTGGTCCAGCTTTACCAGCCCCACCCCCAGCCGGGAGCGCTGAGGCGATTGAGATTGGACGTGGTGGCATGCCCCTGTCATCCCAGCTGTTGGGAGGCTGAACATAGGCGGATCACTACGAGTCTGGTCTATGTAGTGAGACCCTATAGGCCCTGTAGACCCTTATTAAATAAATAAATAAACAAATAAATAAAGATATTGTGGCTGCCTTCTTGAACTCTTGTTTTCTCCTATTTAGGAAGCCAGCTACCATGTTCTTGAATAACTCTAGAGAGAAGCCCGAAGGGTAAGAAAAGATTATCCCTGGCCACCGCCCAGCAAGGACGGTAAGTCTGCCAAGAGCCAGATGAATGACCTTCGGTTGTCTCAGGCCTGCCAACAACAGTGTGAGCGAGCTCAGAGCATGATTCCCTCCCCAATGAACTTTGCAGCATCCAGAGACCAAGCAGACGCCTGTTCACGTGGTGTGCAGGATCCTGAGCCAGAGGTGCCAGCTAAGTGGGCTCACCCTTCCTCATTCAATTTTGTCTTTCAAGCCACTAAGTGTTAAGGTATCAGAAATAAGTATTTGATCCACACTATTTGCACATTGTCAGTGCAAGCACCTAGCAACTTACGGTACAGCTTAGTTACTACTGAAGAAGCTGGAGTTTGAGTTGCTGACACCTGTAACTGTGGCTTTGGGCAACTTGTTCAACTTCTTGGCGACTCAGATTTTTTCCCATGGCCTAGAAGAATGGAAATAGAACCTGTTGGGCTGGGGAGATGACTCAAGGGTCTAACATCTGCCTGGCAAGTGTAAGGACCAAGATTTGATTCCTGGTACCACATGCTGTGCCAGCCCCAGAAACCTTGGTGCATCAGGGAAGACCACAAAACTGGGCATGGAGCCACATGCCTGTAATTCCAGTGCTGGGGAGGCTGAGATAGGAGGATCACTACAAGTCCAAGCTGCGTAGTGAGACCCTGTACCAAATAAATAAGCAAATAAAAGATTTTTTAAAACAAAGAAATAATACCTATTTATATGAAGAACATAAAAGAAAATCAATGAAACATGATTAAAATTGTACTGCCACATAGATAGCAATCTGTATGGTTGTGTGTATTTGTTCCCCCAAAGCTTCATGCAATCATGGGGCACACTTCTAGAATTTCTGATTAACTCATGATCCACTGGGATTATGGGTATGAGGTAGCTGGGATTATGGGTGTGAGGACTACTCTACTCCCAACCTGGGGCAAATAGCCTGAATGTCACTTAAGGGAGACAGACTTCTCTGTAGCCAATGTTGCTGCTACTCCTCCTTTTGCTGTTTTGCTGCTTTCCGCTACTGTGAATTGCTGCCCTCTGCCATGTGCTACTCTGCCTTGGAGCCAGCCAAATATGGACTGAAACCTCCAGTAACTATGAGGTAAATAAACCTTTCCTTCCTTCATTTTGAGTGTTGGGTGTATGTCCCAGCAATGAGAGAAGAGTAACTGAGACACAATCAAAACATGCCCATCTCTTTTTTAGACTAGGAAGCATAATTAATATCTAAAAAATGGAGATACAAAACTTAGGCCAATATTATAAGTTGTGATAATAAAATAAGAATGTAAGGCATTAATAATCTGTACCAACAAGGCAATAAATGTACATGTCTTTATAAAAATGTTTTGAATTTGTGCCATAATGTGGCACAGTTTAATGCAATAAGAGAAAGAGTTAATTATAAAGTAGATATAAGGCATACTAGTTCTGGCATATTTTGATGTGTATGGTTTCTCTTCAAAAAAAAAATAGCATGTTCCTGTTTGCTGTATTTTTTTGCCAGCTCTCTTAATTTAGAAATGTCTTCTTTGACAGTTTGCAGGTAACCTGATATCATCAAATCATATGAATGTTAGTGTGTTTTGTCTTAGTTGCCTTCTTGTCACTGAGACACAACACCCACGGTTGAAGGGAAGAGAAGTTTATTTTGCTACACATCTTGCTTCATGGTTCTCCGGCTCCTTATAAGAAACAGCAAGATGGGGGAACATGCTGAAGGAAAGGCTCCTCACGTCCCGGCAGTCGGGACGCAGGAGCAGGGCAGAGCAGGGAGGGATGGAGTCGCTTCCAGGCCGCAAGCCCTATGGCCCACCTGTAACCTTGAAGCTCTGTGGGGATGAATGTCTTGATATAATGTGTAACATTTTTAAAAAGATATTTCGTAAACTTACTATGATTATAAATAAATATGCATGCATTGTTATGAATGTATTTAAGTATATATGGAAAAGATGAATAGTAGTTAAATATCATCTATTCAGAAGAAATCATTTCTAAAAGTAGCTGTGTAAAAAGAAATCCTTTTCCAATTTTGGGGGCTTGCGGGTTAGCTCAGTTGTTTAAAGCACCTGCTTGGGCAAAGTCAAGCCAGGCGCAGGGGACCATGGTTCAATCCCTAGCTCCACAACCACCCCAGACTCGCCCTTAAGGCAGCCTGAGTTAACCAAAAAAAAAAAAAAAAAAAAAACCTTCTAAAAGTAGCTGTGATTTATGGTATCTTAAGGAAGGGATAAAGTGAAATCTCTCCACATTCCTCTTGGATATCATCTGAGAGATGCCCAGAATAGAAAGAGCCTTTAGTTACTTAGTAACATCCCGAGAAGGCCATCTAGGAAACACTGGCAGTAGGACAAGAGAAAAGAGGAGACTTAAAACATACAGTCAACATTACTGGATTTAGACATTAAATCGCATTTTTAAAAAAGATGTAGTGCAACAATGACATTGCTGTTTAAAAAATGCTCACATTTTATAAAGTAGATATATGTAATAAAGACTTTGTACAAATATATCAATTAAAACTTTGGATTGTTGTAGTAAACTAAATAATGCTTGCTAGAATTGTTTTCCAGAATTTTCTAGTAATGTCAGATAGCTTTATTTTAACAAAATGTGGACCTTTGATAACATTTTTTTTAATTAAAGGGCTCCAATGGATTTTTAAAGGAAAGCCTGAACATGAAAATTATTTATATCAAATGTTTTACGTAATATATAGTGCATCGATATGTGTAGCAAGATAATATTTATATTTGTAGAAAATAAAATATATTATTTTTCCCTCACAACTATTTTAGATCACTTTCTAGTTAGACTCTTTTAAATCTTGATATTTTAATGTACAAAACATAGCTGATATCCACCACATACAACAATATATTTTTTTGTTTGTAGCTTCTACAAATTTTGTTATATGTTGCTGTGTAGAATATCCTTTTTTCTTTTTTTTATTTAGTACAGCTTCCACAGGATCTCACTATGGAGAGCTGACTTGGTGATTTTCCTGTTTTCAGCTTCCCAAGCTCTGGGATTACAGTGTACACCACCACACCTAGTCTCAATCACTTTTTTTTTTTTTTCAATCACTTTTTCAGCGCACCCTGAGGACAGGGTGGGCACAGCATGCCAGGGGTGGAACCCTGGTCCCTGCATGTGTCTAAGTAGGTGCTTTAGTCCCCTGAGCTATCTGGTAGGTCCTGTGTAGACTGTCTTTTAATACATAAAATTTGAATTGTTGTATAAGATAGCTATGAACTAAATGAATACCTTATTAAGCCTTTTCCTTTTAAAATGCCATTGTCATTTTTTAGTGTAGAAAGCAGATTGATCTAATTTAGGTATCTAATCTAATCTAATATAGGGATTAACATATCTAATGGACTAAGATTTATGACCACTTAGCAGAATGAATTCCACAATGATCCTTTCTGATGAAAACCTATTGACAGATCTCAAAGGGAGATTTCATTTGTCTAATTTCCAGGAGGAATCTGGATTGGTCGTTAAAGTCTTTGACACTGTCGATACATTTTTTCAATGAGAATGAAAATGCAGAGTGGTATTTGGACAGAGAAGGGGTCTGCTATTGACATATACAATGAAAGCAGGATAAATTACAAAGACTATAGACACAGTATGGTGTTTGCAGTTAACAATGCAAATCTTCCAAGGTAGACAAGTCAGACTGCTGGGTACCAACCACTAAAACGAACAAAAAGATCTGGCCTAGCGCTGGGTGTTTTCTACCTGCCTTTCTGCTCTACTTAAGAACTATCCAGTCTGAGATGAACGCGCACTTAAGCCGGCGCATGGCCTATGAATTTTCTGTCTTGACTGTGTTGCCCTCCTGCTTTAAAAAATTGAAATACGTTTTAAAAAATTGGACTTCCTGCAGCAGGAAAAGGAAAAATTTAAGGATAATAATGTCTATTTTGATAATTTATGTATACTTTGTAGTTCAGGTCCCAGTACTCTTGGAAGCTGAGGCAGAAAGATTGCAACTTTGAGTGTACGCTGAGAAATTTAGCAAATTAGCACTGTCTTCGTTACTCTTCTCTCATTGCTGGGACAAATACCCGACACTCAAAATGAAGGAAGGA
>NDGM011196724.1:0-10403 GCA_002564305.1 Octomys mimax
TCCCTGTGCTTTGCCAAGCTTGTTCCAAGTAGGTGCTTTAGACCACTGAGCCGTCTCGCCAGCACCTACATATTTGTTTATTTGAAGCCTATGTACAATTTTTGTGTAAAAATGTTTTGCAAATTAATTTGGATACATATAGTTAAGAAATGTTCATGTTATTTCTTTACCCATCTTGGGTTTAGATCACTTAATTTCTGTTGTTTATGATATAACTCAATTATGCTATTTGTAATTTAGCTCAGAAGCATTTTAATTTTCTCATATTTAAATCATTCTAGGTATCAGTGAAAGTTCGTGTTCATCAAAACGACCTTCTGCTTCTGACGCAGACAGTGTTAACCCCAAAAAGCCTAAGCCCAGTGAAAGTGTTTCTGGAAAAAATTCTCCAGCTGTGTTCTCTTCAGTTAAATCTTCTCCCCAGACACCTCCCCAGGTGACGCTGTCAAAAGGTGAATATGAAGTCTGACTCATAAAAAAGGAATTACTAATATTTATACAAAAATTTTGGATATTGTTGAAAATTTAAGGATTATGTAAGTTAAAGTATGATGAGTTTCGAACCATAAATTTATTTTAGGTGCAAATACCTCATCAGATCAGTCTAAAAATGGAGCACCTTTTCCAAGAGCTTGTCCAAAGTGCAATATTCATTTCAATCTTTTGGATCCTCTGAAGAATCACATGAAGGTGAAATGCTTTCAATATTTAATTCTTAAAATGTTTGGAAGTCTCAGTTTGGTAGTTAATGCAATGGTAGGGTACCTAGTTTTGTTTTCAATATTGCTGCTATTGTTTGTTATATAAAAAAATCTAGCTTTTAAAACTGTATATTGTGAATGTGTCCTTTGCCCTAGTAGTTAATGGCTTTACCCCAAATTCTACTTTGTTAGGCTCAGAATACTTACTTTCTTTAGTACTTCTGAATCACTTTTTCAGAAGGTTTTTCTTTTGCTTTCAGAAGGTTTTTCCTTTGTGATCCAAATGAAAAGTTTCTTTTTCCTTGTTAGTAATTCAATTTACATTAATTGATAAAATAGATTTATGTGCGTATGGTTGGTCACAATTATTTTAATGTGTTTTCTCTCTTTTTTTAAAATGTATTTAGTACAGGGTCTCACTACATAGCTCGGACTTGTAGGGATCCTCTTGTTTTCAGCCTACCCAGCGTTGGATTACAGACACATGCCACCCCTCCGCCTCAGTGTGCCTGAGAGTGGGGCTGGCACAGCATTCAGTACCAAGGGCCAAACCCTGGTCCCTGTGTGTGCCTAAGCATCTAGTCCGCTGAGCTATCTTGCTGGCCCCCCCCCCTTTTTTTTTTTAAGTTTTTTCACTGTGTGGATACTTTATATGTAGTTTGGATTTTAGGGAAGATACAATTTTATTCAGGTTATCTGTATAACTTTAATATTGTATAACACTTAGCTGTCCTTTATTCCTTTGGCTATTCTCTAGTATTTTCATCTATTAAATAGTAATAAACTAGTTTTAATTCACTACCAACCTATCTTTGATTTCTGTAGCACTTAATTTTTATTAAGGGGCTAATAATGAGAAAAGCAAATAATTTTTTAAAAAATTTAAAATGAAAATAACGTATGATAGACATGTCAGGCAAAGAAAATCAAATAAATTCACACTGGGCATGCAATTATATTTTATTGTTTCCATTGTTGTTAAAATGTGTTCATATATATGCCTTCATTTGGTGACTCTAAATGATATTTCTTGGTTTACTTTTATTATTTGTGAGGCTGTGTATAAACTTTGTAAAATTCATACTTCTTGATCCTTTACCTCTCCCAGTTTGTACTTATTGGTTGTACCGTTTTCCATCTTTAGGGGATGTAACGTTACATTAGTTTTCTCCACATTTTGCTTTAATCCCTTTCCACAGTAAGTATATTCAGTGCTCACCACCAGTCTTTCTGGCATAGATTGTTTGGTTTTCTGTTTGGCTAAAGTTTATCCTTTTGTAATTTCCTTCTGAAGGCTCTAGGACATCACGCTAAATTTTTTCATGTTCAGAACGGTTTGATTGTAACCCATTCTTAGGGGCTGGGGAAATAGCTCAGTTGATAAGCACTTGTCTGGCAAGGGCAAGGGACTGAGTTCAGTGCCTGGCTCCGCACAGGGAAAAAAAAGAAAACAAACAAACAAAAACAAAAAGATTGTAACCCATTCTTGAAAAGCAGTTTGGCCAAATAGAAAATAAGTTGGATTTCACTTTGAGGATTGTGTTGGTATTTAAAAGTTGCTGTTGAAAGGTCTGGGATAAGTCAGAATTATTTTGCCCTTTTTAGTGATCGGATCTTTTTTGCCATGCTGTCTCGAGGAATCTTTATTTTTGAAGACTGATAATTTTATAGTACATTAACAATGTTGGGAATTTTATGTCTGTTTTCCTCATCATACAAAAATTCATGGTGATTTTCCTATCTCAGCTTCTTGAGTGCCAGGATTATAGGCATGCACTACCATGCCTGGCTTTGAATTGTATTTCAAAACATTTACATTCTATGTAGTTGTATGCCCAATATAAATTTGTTTATTTTTTTGTTGCCTGACATACCTATTTCTTTCTAATTATTTTAACTCATTCTTAAAGCAGTTATTTGCTTTTTTCATTATTAGTCTTTGCATCTTTTATTTTGCAATGTCTGGTTAACACTGTACACATCTCTAACTTGTTATCTGTTTTCTTTATTTTTTTCCCCCTTTTTCTCTTGGTACTGTAGTCTTGTATTACCATCTTGTCTTGCTTTTTTGGTCTTTAAGTAGCAACAATTGCTTCATTAAATTTTTAAAATTTGGGCCACTATTTTCATTTGCATCTGTTCTATGGCATGTATTTTGTTAGAATTTTACATTTTCTGGTACTTCTTTTATCTTAAAGTATTTAAAATGTTTACAGGTTAGTGAGTCCTGTCATATTGGCCAGCTCTTTTGTACACGTTTCCTGTTGAGAGGGAAGGTAGGTTGCCGAGACAGTTTCACACTCGGTCTGGTTACACAGTATTTACTAAGCAGAGGCTTCTGGCAAGTATGCATCTGATTTTTCATGCAGCACCTTTTCAGCTTATCTGTATCAAATCTGGTTTGGAGTAATCCTACTTTTGAGAATATAGTTTTACATTTCAGAATATATATTCTCTTATCCTTGGGATATACATGTTCACAGACCCCCCCCCCTTTTTTCCGCAGTTTTGAGAATTGAACCCAGGGCCTTGTGCATGGTAGGCAGGTGCTCTATTATTGAGTTTTATTTCCAATTTTCTTACTGATTCTCTTCAGTTCTGTTACCATTTGGTTCTCCTCTCTGATTTATTCCCAGTTCCATACCCAGTGTTGGGTGCTTTATGCAATATTGTATGTGTGTTATGGTGTTTGTGAATTTACTTAGGCTCTTAGTTACAGTGAAAATCAAATTTGTGGAATTTGGTTGTTTGACTTTTGGGTGACTTCTGATCTGAGGAGTCCTATTTAGTATTTGAAATAGCATCCATTAGCCCTGTTTTGGTGGTATATGCCTATAATCTCAGCCACTTCAGAGAATGAGTTTGTGGTTAGCCTGGGCAATGTAGTGAAAGCCCCATTTCAAAAAACAAAAATAAAACAAAGTTCCCACCTTCTTTGCTCTAAAAATCCTAAATATATGTACTAAGAAACAGTAGAACCTGGTCTATGTACTAGAAGGTCTAAAGATGTTAAGTGTGTATCTGGTATCTGTCAGACTGTCATATATGGCAGTGGTGAATCTATAGTATGCACCCTGTAGCGAGCTGTTACTGAATGCACTAAAAGATCCTCTGTTGCTGGCATGTGGCATCAGAAGTGTTCAGTATTTGCAGTATAGCTAATTCAGGAAAGTAAGGAATATATAAAGGGTTATAGTAAAGGGCTAGAGCCAAAAGTGTTCTGGGGCTGAGTAAAAGATACCAGTTGAGGGGCTGGGGAGATGGCTCAGTGGAATAAGCGCTTCCCTGGCAATCGCAAGGGCTTGAGTCCAATCCCCAGTTCTGCCAAAAAAAAAAAAAAGATAACCAGGTGAACATAAAAAAAATTAAGGGCCGGCTGGATAGCTCAGTGGATTAAAGCACCTGCTTAGACAGATGCAGGGGCCAGGGATTTGATTCCCAGCCTGCCATGTGGGCCTGGCCCCCAGGAACACAAGTTGGCAATTGGAGGTGGTAGCACCCACCTGTAATCCCACCTGTGTAGTGAGACCCTGTAGACCCTGTACTAAAATACGTTAAAAACAACAACAACAACAAAAAATAATACTTGATCTTGGATCATAGCTCCACGGTGTACTAGACTGCATACTGCCCTCATATAAAACCTGAATCTAAGCTTATTTGTCATTTCTTAAATTCCTTTTTTGACTTGTTGAGTATTCTCTAACATAATTTGCTTGCCTAAATTTTAAATGATTAGACACCCCCCCACACACACACACACATACTATATTTTGCTGTCCGTTTTTGGATGTCAGTAATTTGTATTAAGCTCTTTCATAGGAAACAAAAACTTTTCTTCGGGTTCCAGGAAATGAACTCAGGACCTTGCGCTTGCCAGGCAGGTTCTGTGCCAGTGAACTACACCCTCAGCCCTAAAACAGTTTTTAAAAGGCGTTGTGTATAAGCCTTGTATTTTTGTAATTCTGATCCTGTCTCTTCTGTAAAAAGAAAGAGGATAGTAAGTCATCATCTGTTATGTGTATCATATTTTCTGAGTGTGTTAAAATAACCTTTAATTTTCATAGAAACCAAGTTAGACATTTGGAGAATATAAACCTTGCAGTATACTCTACTATAGATTTAGATTGCCTTGTAGATTTCAGAAAAGAATCAAGTGCCAAATATGATTCACTAGGGCTAGCTCAGCAGCATAAGCACCTGCCTGGCAAGAGTGAGGTCCCAAGTTAGATTCCAGTACAGTATGCTGTGTGGGTCCCAGAACCGGGAGTGGTGGTGCGTGCCTGTAATCCCAGCACTAGGAGGCTGACAGGAGGGTCACTACCAGTCTGAGCTGCACAACAAGACTCTATATTTAAAAAAAAAAAAAAAAAAAAAGACTCGGTAATTTTTGGTGAAAGCCATAGTTCAGCAAACTGTTTGAGATGTAAGATTATTCACATTTTGTGCTGGAGATGTAGCTCAGCAGCTGAGTGCTTACTTAGCATGGCTGAGGCCATGGGTTCAGATCCCGTTTTGGCCATACATTAATAATGAAATTATCCAGTATTTCTCATTAGAAAGATTATTTTACATTACATAATTTTTGTGCATTATAGTTATCTCTCGTTGCTTGAGGTCTTCCCTACAGAAAAACTGCAAAGAGGAGAGCTTTGTCCATCAAAATGATGTCATTGCTGTACATAATTACTAGTAAGGCATACGTCTTAATAAGTCTTTAGAAATAGTCTGTCTTTCCTAAGTTTGAGCACTTAAGTTTTTGTTTTTTGAGATATGGTCTCACTATGTAGTTCAGGTTGCTGTTGAGGTCATTGTGTAGACCAGGCTGGCCTCAGACTTGGGTGATCTTGCCTCAGTCTTTCAACCGCTGGGATTACAAGCATATGCCACCACACCCAGCTGGCATATATGTATCTCAAAAGAGTCTAGAAACATAAATTTAAAAAAAACTTTAAAAATTTTTCTTCACTGTGGTTCCATTTCAACTAATTTATTTTGAGTAGAGAATACAGAGAATCATGCTACATTAATGAGCTAATGTATTTGCACTAATTTTGCTTGTGGGTATAACCTCAATTTTAAATAAGTATAGGCTAAGAGATAGCACATTTTGTGTGTGAGAGACAGTCTCCCTGTAGTTCAGGCTGCCCTTGAACTCATTGGGTAGCCGAGGCTGGCCACCAACTCAAGGCAATTTTCCTTGCTTATCCTTGTGAGTGCTTGTGTTACAGGTGTGCACCTCCACACTGCCCTGAGCTCTGTGTCACTCTTTTTGTTGGTCCAACTTATTTAGTATTTTTCTGTTTTTCTTTGTGTACATTAGAGTTTTTGAGTTCTTTATAGATTTTAAAATTGACAAGTGACACAAAATAAATATAGTGTAACTTTGAAAGAAAAGTTATAAATGTACCTTTAGTTGAAGGGTTCTCTTATAGAGTGTTTTACTTTAACCTTTCAAATGTGGCAGAAGAGGAAGTGAATGGTTTCTTAAAAGTAGAAGTTTGTATTTAGATTTTCAAACTTTTCTTGTGTTGCTGATAATTTAAGAAGCAACATTTAGGAAACATGTAATTTGTAAAGGAATTTCTTGGGCTGCTTGTTAAAAAATACAGCTTTTAAGCCCTATATCTAGACACTGTGGTTTAGTTGGTCTGAAGTAGGGCTCACCAATTATTTTATTTTGTTAGGTTTTCTTTGGAGGGGGGGGGGGTTACAAGGAATTGAACCCAGGACCTTGTGCTTGTCAGGCAGGTGGTATCTCTGGCCCTTGTTTTTGTTTTGTTTTGTTTTGTTTCTTCTGAGTTCAAGATGGCTTTGAACTCACAATGTACCTAGGCTGGCCTCGTGATTCTCCCACCTCAGCCTCCCAAATGCTAGGATTATAGGTGCAATTAACATTATGGCACTTCTAGGTGTTTCATTGTTGGTCTTTCTGGGCTTGTGCTCTTATGATAAATCCTGTTTTAGAGAAAGAAGTCTTATAGCTGAAAATTATGTACACTGAATGAATTACCTTTATCTTGTTGGAAAAAGAAATGCTCATGTATAAAAGTATTACATGTTGGGAAAAGTTTGTGACATTTTACCATGAGGTGGTAAATTTTCTCTTCAAACATTTAAGCATTTTGGATATCAAGATAGAAGAAATGCGTTTCTCTTTGTGTTCCATGCATTTTTCTAGTGTTTTGGTTCTGGGGGATGGCATATTAGCTGTGTTCAGTTTAATTCCGACCAGACTATGAAATTTTATATATCACATGATAATTAGACATATACGTTAGGGAATGTAAAATGTATTTCCCTCCTACACTCTTGACAAAGATATAAAAATGAATGATTTTTGATTAACAAATTATTAAATATACTAAACGATAAATAGCAAGGGAAAAGTATTAAGTCTTATAGCCAAGTCCTGATTTTAAAGTTTTTCATTTTTTTGAAAAAAATTTTGTTTATTAAGATAGTAGGTATTTATTGTTTGAATCGTTTAGACTGTGGATGCACCACAAATTTTTGGTGACTACTTTTTCAAATATATTACCAAACAGAGTTTTACATGGTCTGGCTTTAGTTGTAAACACAATATCTTCTTTTTTTTTTAATAAATAAGGTTTCTATTTTTTTCTCTTTCAGTATTGTTGTCCAGACATGATAAATAATTTTTTGGGACTGGCTAAAACAGAATTTTCAAACACAGCAAATAAGTCTGTTGATTCAGAGAAAGGAAAATTGATCATGTTAGTTAATGACTTTTATTATGGAAAACATGAAGGAGATGTCCAGGAAGAACAGAAGACTCACACAACCTTTAAATGCTTCAGTTGCTTGAAAATTCTAAAAAATAATATTCGGTATGTAAATACTTATTTTTGTTTCATTTAAAAGTTGAAATGCTATAGATACAAGTGTTATCTCTCTGATTTGATTTTTCTATACTATTTTAGATAAGTAATTTAAACACTTGATTCTAAGAACAAAAGCAGATGTTCTTACTAGAAAGCTTTTACCCTTGTATTTTTAACTCCTAGATCCACTTATATTTTTCAAATAGCTTAAGAAAAGACAAAGTTCACTTTAATTTAAGACAGAATAAACTTAGTTTTCTTCCAGCAGTATCTAAGAATTTTTATTAGGCATATTTCATTTTGTGTATGTCTTTGAATTTTTTTGTTTTACGTTACAAGAAGGAGCACTTCTTCAGAAGTATCCAATTTGACCTTCTCTGCAATACTCTAGTTAATGTTCAAATCTTTTAATTCATATTTACAATTTTTAGAACATTATCTTGTAGGAAAAAGTCAAATTTTTAGAGCTATTCTAGTTCTAGGAGACTAATTTGATTTTAAAAAGACTTTTTTTTTTTTTTGTATTTTAAAGAAGGGTCTACAGGGTGTTCAGGGTCTCACTACTAGATTGGACTTGTAGTGATCCGCCTGTTTACAGCCTCCCAAGAGCTGGGATTACAGGCAGCTAAAAAGTCATTTTTATTCCCAGTGGAATTTTCAATTTTGTATATTGAGATACTTTATATTTTAGGAACGTATACTTTATAGTCCGTGAGTTACATGATGCAATAGGAAGATACCATGTAAGTCAGTAATAAGAACAAACTAAAGGCCTGTTGAATGATATTTTTCAATGAGTGTAGAATCTGATATTTTTATTAGGAAAGGTGATTTTCTGCCATTTTATTATAAAAAGTTTCAGTTACTCATCAAAAAATTTCAAGCTTGACCTTGGGCTCCTTTATACTCACCACCTTGATTCTACCTTTAACATTTTGTTCATCGCTTCATCATATTTTTCTCCATGCTTCATTCTGTCTGATCTTTTCGGTGATTCATTTCAAAGTAAGTGGGGTATCAGTATACTTTCCTTATGTAAGATATATTTGTGTACACACAAATATATACATACATAAATATGTATGACTTTTAATCTTGATAACTATCATCTGAACTAGCATTTTTTAGTAGCTGTAGTTACTTCTGGGCCTAGCATCTATTTTCTTGTTATCTTCTGTAGTATTCTCTTATAATAATTATTAATGTTTTCTTTATGGTAGTTTTTTTTAATAGTTTTCGAAATACAATATTTATTTTACAATAATTTTCACATTTCTTTACCTCTTATACTGTAACAGCCATTTAGAACTAATGGTATCAGTAGTTTAGCAGAAGAGGATTTGTGCTTTGAAATAAAACACTGATACACTATTGTAACTCTTCTACCTATTTCCATATTCTTATCGTTATTATAATAGAAAAATACACCAGAAAGTCATGTTAATAGATAGGTAGAGAAGTATGGTTCATTGACTTAATTCCTGGTTAAATGTGATACTTACTATATTACAAGTTATTTTAGCAGTAGGTTTTGGGTTTATTTAAGACGAGCCTATTTAATGTCAAACATAAAAAAGAAGACTTCCTTTTTCCAGAAATTGCTTCAAAAAAGTAGTTATATGTATGTTACCAGAATATTTAGAAATCTTAAGTGTACTATGTTTGATACATCTATGAATTGAGCATTTAGAAATGCTATTTGGTAAATATAACATTAATGGTAAGCACTCCATAATCAAAATTAAGTATCAGTATTTTGCCTTTATTTTTCTCAGTAAAACTAGGAAAGCAAATTATGTTTTTCAGTAGAATGGAAATAAAAGAGCTTAAGATTTCTGCTTTCACCTGTCAGCAAGCTATATGGTTTTTGTTCATTTTCCTTTCTGATTGAGTGTCACTAAAAACAGGTTTATTTTATTCTATGAACATAATTGGAAAAAGTTTTTCTTTTTTGCTTCCCCTATTCCTGTTCCCACATATTGGTTTGAGAAGTATGAGCTCCACATAGTGGGCTCATATGGTGATATGAGAGAATTCAGCTGACTCATTGCAGTATTTGTATATGGAAATATTAGTGTTTAAGGCTGTACTCTGAAAGCACATTGGCTTATGATATTGTTTCTGTATGTAATATTTATTTAATGGGGATTAGGATTTTCTGTTGGTGTTTCTAGAGCTAGTGTTAGAAAACAGTAGAGGAAAAGATATCTGAAGGCATACTAGGACCTGCTGTAAAGATTACTTCTGTAGAGGTAGGAGAAAGAGATGATGATTGTTATCCAGATTGATGCCATTATCACCTACTTTGAAAATATTTTATTTAGAGCCGTGCAATGAGTAATTATTGATAGTGGACCCACTCCAAAAGTTGCTTTTTGACTGAATAACATTACTTTCAAATTCAGCAAAAAGTTGTGGTAAGCTGTTTTATATAAGTATTCCCATTTCTGTTGCACTCTTTACTGTTGAAGGTCATAGTTACTGCTCATGAGAAGACTTTTAAGGGAAGCTGAAACAGCAGAAAGCAAAACTAAAAAATGGAGATAGCCTGGAAAGGGCACAGTCTGGGAGTTAGAATGAACAGTCTGTGCTCACAGTAAACCACTGTCGTTAAGTGAAACAGAAGGTTCTTGTAGGCATTAAAATTGCTATTACATGGATGTAAAAACCAAGACCCAAGGAGAAATAACAATAAGTTGTCTTTTAAGCAGCTAGAATCTATTGTATAATTTTAAGTCCTTGAAAGATTTCTCTTTATAACTTTAGATGCTTTTAGTTAGGGTTTCCTTGCTTTTAGCATTTATTTTAAAATATAAATAGTGCTTCAGGTATTGAAGACTGCTTTTTTTTTTTTTTT
>NDGM011196725.1:0-17243 GCA_002564305.1 Octomys mimax
GGAAGGGAGGGGGAGCTCAAAGGATGAGTCACTGTCAAACAGTAACCTTGGGCCTGAACTGTAAATTTAGATCGCTCCAGGGTGCCATCAGGGTCTCCTGGGAAAATTACTTTAGGAAAGAATGTTTTATGAAAAGCACTGGAGCCTGGGTCCCAGGGGATGGGAGTTCATTCCTCCCCTCACCTAGCAGGGATCACACCCTGCGTGGGAGCGGCTGGCTGAGTACTGAGTAAGGCCGTGAGGAGAGGGTGGGCTGCCCAGGAGAGGCGGGCTGCAGCCGGTGGGATGGGAGCTGGCCAGGCTTGGCCCGGGGAGTTTCAGCCTCCTCCCACCGGCCTGCGCTCAGCCGCCAGCCTTCTGCTTCCCTTGGCTCTGGGCTCGAACTCTAGTGATCCACTTTAAAGATGTCTCTGGGATGAATAATCATAATAACTTATTTTAAAACCAGCTTTATTGGGATATGATGCACATATAAAATTCACCCTTTAAGAGTACGTAGTTCAAGCCAAGCATGATGGTACAAGCTTATAATTCCAGCCCTTGGGAGAATGAGGCAGGAGAGTTTCAAGTTCAAGGCTGCTGGGACGACACCCTGAGATCTTACCTAAAAATGAGGTAGAGAATTCCAGCCAGGCCTGGTGGGCCTCAGCTGCAGCCCCATCTCACGGCTGTATCCATTACTGAAGTAGAACGTTGGCACACCCAACTATTATTGTTGAATTATCTATTTTTCTCTTTACATCTAATTTCTGTCCTCTTTTTTTTATTTTTATTTTTGTTTTATCCATTTGGGGTTCCATTGAGGTATCTTCATGATAGATTTATCCTAATATTGTAATTTTTATATGCCTTTCATTGTCTCAAATAACAATTTTGTCAAAAATCTCTTATTTTATATTAGGACAGCCACTTCCTGCTTTCTTTTAGGAATTTGTGGCATGATAAATCTTCCATTGTTTTTTACTTTCAACCCATTTATATCTTTAATTGTATCCCCCTTAAATTTGCTCAAATTTGTTATTCTTTTGATTGTAATGTTTAATCCATTTACAGTATTATAATTATCAATAAGATTTATATCTGCCATTTTGCTGTGTTTCTATGTGTCTTATGTCTTTCTCTTTCTGTATTGTACTACAGCCTTTTATGTTAAATAGATATTTTTGAATTTATAAAATCTTTATTTTTGGTACAGGGTCTCATTATGCAGCTTGGACTCTTACTGATCCTCCTGCCTCAGCCTCCCCAGTGCTGGGATTATAGGCGTGCACCACCATGTGCAGTCTCGGTGGTTGGCTCAGTGTGCTCCAGGTTCTGGGGCCAGCATGGTGCGCAGTACTGGGAATTGAACTCAGAACCTTGAGCTTACCAGGCAGGCACTTAGACCGCTGAGCTATGTCTGCAGCCCAAATAGACACTTCTGAACCAACTGCAGCAGCCTCTTTCCTATCACTGGGACAATACCTGACAAATAGCAGGGGTGTATTTGACTCACGACTCTAGTGGCTCAGTCCCTGACAGCTGGCTCCAAGGTAGACATGGCATGGTAGAAAGGCACAGTGGAGGAAAGCTGCTCACTTGACGGCCTCCAGAAAGCAGAGAGAGAGAGAGAGAGAGAGAGAGAGAGAGAGAGAGAGAGACCAGGGGATGAGAGGACACTGCTCCTGGTCATACCCCATTCCAGGCCTAGCTCTGAACTCCTCAGGGGCTTATTCCCCTGTTGAGCACAGCACCCCCATGATCCAAAGCCCCACCTAGGAGCACATGACACTTCTGAGTAACGACTTAGATCTAAGCAGTAACACATATTGAGTTATTATACTTCCCAATTCTTTCACTATATGTGTTTTTATTTATTTTCTTAGTGGTTATCCTGGGGGTTACAATGAATACTTAGGCTCAAAGCAATCTATTTTGTATTAGTACCAACTTAATTTTGATAGTATATAAAATCTTTGCTCAAATATAACCTCACTATTATGCCTCTCCTTTCCTACAATTGTTGTCATACCACTTACACTTTTATCCATTATCAGATCATCAACAATTTTGTAAGTATTGATTTAAGTAGTGGTCATGTAAATCAGTTTGTAAAGGAAACTAAATGACTTTTTTAATCAACTTTTACATTTTGTCTCCTTCATGGTGGGCATCCTACATCTTTCCATATGGATCGGAATTACTGGCTAGTTCTCTTTCTTATCAGTCTAAGGGACTCTAGTATTTCTTGTAGGAAACTGAAGAATGTTCTTAGTATTTTGTCTAATCTAGGAAAGGTTTAATTTTTCCTCATCTTTGCTAGTTTTGCTGGATATAGAATTTGTGTTCAAAGGCTGTTTTCTTGCACTACATCATCCTCTTTCTCCCTGTTATCCGTAGTTGCTGAGGACAAGTCAGCTGTTAGTCTTCTTGGGGTTCCCTCGTACCTGCTGAGTCACTTTCTTCTCACAGCTTTCTAGGGTCTCCCTCATTTGTCACTTAACTATGGTGCGCCTCCTTGTGCAGCTCTTGAGTTTATCCTCCTTAGAGGTCACTGAGCTACTTGGATGTGCAGGCTAATATTTTCATCAAATCTTGGCTGTTTTCAGCCCTTATTTCTTCAAATGTTCTTCTTGCCTGTTGGTATCTCCCTTTGGACACCCATTATTCTCTTCATTCTTTTTTTCTTTCTGCTAAAACAATTACATATTTTTCCTTTCTCAACTGACCTGCCTTCAAGTGTTCAGGCCCTTCGCCCCCATTCCTGGGGAATTGGGGACTCAACCCAGAGCTTTGGACTGAGCTACATCCTCAACTTTTTGTATTTTTATTTTGAGACAGGATCTCACTAAGTTGCCCAGGCTGGCCTCAGAGTTGTGTTTTTTCCACCTCAGCCTCCCAAGTAGCTGGGGTCATAGGCCTGTACTGCGTCAAGCAACTTTTCTGATTGTTTATCTTTATCTGCTCAAATATAAAGCTGAGTCATTTACTGGAAATTTAATTGACAGATAAGAAAGCTGAGGCGAAGACAAGCGAAGACATATTCCTAAGGGCGCACAGCTCTTAAACAGAAGGGTCCTTTTCTGATTCAGCGCCCTGCCTCTCCTTTACCCCTGTCTCCCAGTTGTAATTGGAGGTAATGTATAAACAATAGCTTGATAGCTCTAATTACATGTGTATGTGTGTGCATTGAATTAATACAGCAAATCTATGACTTTCCTGTTCAGACAAGATAGATAGAAGTACTAAGCTTAAAAATAAATCAATCTCAAAGCAATCTTTGTTTTGTTTTGTTTTGTACCAGGGGTTGACCTTAGGGCCTTGTGCTGGCCAGGCAGGCACTGGACTGTAGTTCCAGTGGTGTGTTGTCAGAGCAAATGAGAATGACAAGTTGATGTGACATTACATCCTACCCATAAGCCCTCAAGCTGATGTCAGGAGTCAGGCTGGAGGGCGGGAGAGGTTGAGGGTCTCAGTACCATCCAGTACAACTTCCTGTGGTAAGAGAGATGCTCTACATCCTGCTGTCCAGCAGGGCAACCACTGGCCACACTGTGCGCTTGAAATATGGCCGCTAGGACAGAAGCATTCGCTTTTAATTGTGTTTAATATTAATTGGTTTAATTTGAATTTAAGCAGTTACGTGTGACAGCTGCTGAAGAGGACAGCTCTAATACAACCCAGCGGATCACATTCTGTGGCCATACCGGGCTCCACCCACCCTGAGCAGAGCATGGCACAGGGGCCTGTACCCAGGGCTCAGCAGACAGAGGGCCCACACTCCTGCCCTGGAGTGTGCCTTTCTGTGCCTCACCTTTCTGTGCCTCAGTTTCTCCACCCGCATAATAGGAACAGTGCCTTCCCCACGTGTCTTAGGCTTGTGACTAGGACTATGTGGAATAAAGTGGGGAAGAACGTTTTGTAAACCACAAAGTACTAGAGATGGGAAGGGTTTGTCTAAGCAATATTCTCAGAATGGATGAGGCCCTTGGAAAGGGCTGCTCAGGCTGGCCTGGGGGTAGAGATACGGTTTTGACCATGGGGCCTGGGGGTGTTGGGTGATGGCCTCAGACCCATGTGACAGCCTTCCGCGGAGGCTGTGCCCCTGGGCCACACAGTCGGGGACCAAGCTCAGGTGTGGGCTGCCGTGTCATCCCTGTATCAGGTGATCTGCAGGCCGAGGGTCCGGGTCGAAGCTGGGCCAGGTCCACATACCCAGTCCTCTGCTTCCCTCCACACTCTCCTGCCGCAGTTCCCAGACATCCGTCCAAGGCCTCTCAAGCTTCCCAATTGCTCGGGCCAAGTCCCTGCAGTCATTCTTAGGGACTCTTGCCCCCTCCCAGCCCAGGGCCCATCAGCATCCAGTCCTGTGGCCTTGACCTCCAAAGCCACCACTTCTCGCCCCATCCTGTGGCCAACCTGCGCCACACTGTCACCATCTCCTGCTGGGGTTACTGCAGAGTCCTCTGCCTGGACCCACTCTTGACCTCAACAACAGTGTCTTCTCTTCACTGTCACCAGATTTGTTTTAAATCCAAGTCACATCAAGCTCATTCACAATCTGGTGTTTTCCTTTGGGAGGAGGCTGGATCCTTCTGGGGGCCCCCAGGCCCTCTATTTGGTCTGTGATCTCCTCTCCCAGTTCTTCTCTATGTCACCTTCCTGCTTCTTGCAGCTCCTCCAACACACTGCAGCCTCAGGGCCTTGTGCTTGGTGTTCTCCCTCAGGGATATGCACCTACCAGTGTCCTTGTGACTCAGGTCTCTGCTCAAAGGTCACCTTGTGAGAGATTTTACCTGACATAAAACAGCAGCCCTCCACCTTCACAATGCAGGTACCTGCAGCCATGCCTGGTGCATAGTTGGTGTTTTGTTTTCATTGTTTTGTGTGTGTGTGTGTGTGTGTGTGTGTGGCTAGCTCAGCACACCCTGGGAGGCAGGGCTGGCACAGCATGCGCTTCTGGGGATCGAACTATGGTCCCTGCGCTTGTCTAAGCTTGCCTAAGCAGGTGCTTTAGACCACTGAGCTATCTTGCGGTCCCTTGTCTTCATTGTTGAATGAGTTAAATCCTGGTCAGAACAAACCAATGACCACTCAGGCAATGAGCAGCACTGGGTCGGAGTTAGGAGATGCACCCCGAGACCTGGTCAGGCTGTTTGTTCTTCTTGGACTTAGATGCTTGTCTGCACGTTAAGCCTTTTAGAGGGTCCTTTTAAAGGACACTCTTGAAGGTCCTCAAGCCCGAGTCCCTGGAGCCAGCCCTTCTCCCCAGCTCTGCCCGCAGTGTGCAGCAGTTGATCTGGGCTGGCCAAGTGATGGCTTAGGAAGCAGAAGGCTGGAGTCCACGCTGGGCCCTGGGGGCAGAGAGTGACCCACAAGGCTTGGGCCTCTTGGAAGTGACTGTACTGGCCTCTGTCCATTCCAAGCAGTCAAACCAGCACCCTTTGGTCTTGTGACTGCTTGTTTGGTTTTAAATATACTAACATGGCACTTCTGGTCTTTCTTACTTGATGACCAGGGAGACTCATGTCTCCCTTGTGGCCTGCCACTCTCAGCCCTCTCCTGGCATTTCTCTCCCCCTCCTGGCCTGCCTGGGAGCATGAACTGGGTTTCTCTGTATTCTCTGATTCCATGAACTCGGGGGGGCCCTATCACCCCATTTTTCTCCCCTTCACCAGGAAGCCCTCCACCCTCCATCTCCCCACCTCACCCTGAGACCCCAGACTGCAGAGCCACTCTCCTTCCTGTTTCTCATGGACACAGAGTCATCTGGGAGCCCAGGTCCCCTCCCTCTCTGAGCCCCAGGAGGTCGGCCACTGCTGGGCTATTTTTATCCCAGGAGCTTTCTCAAGGAGAAAACAGCTGGAGTCCCCAAGCCAAGGCCCAGGGCTGGGTCCCTGTGGAAAGCCTCCCCTCATAGGGAAAGAATCTAGGGGATTTTAGAAGGGCCCTGGCTGTGCCTTCAGTGTTTGTGTGTCCTTAATTTATCAGGATTTTAGCTTCTCATGGATGGCTGTTGTTTGTTGTTGTTGTTGTTGTTTTAATAGGAATAAAGTCAACACTGAGTTCTGAACAGGGCAGGGGATTAACTATCATGCAATGGGTGATCAGCCTGGGGTTGGGGTCTTAAAACAGTCCTCTCCTTGTACCTGTCTACAGGGCGTGGAGGTCATTTGCTATATTGGAAACCCGGCCCTGCAGGCTGGGGTGGGAGGAGTCAGGCCTGAGCTGACAGTGCCTCGGGGTGGGAGAGACATTGGGGTCCCAGTTTTATAACAGGAAAGTGGACCCTCAGAGGCTGAGTGGGTAACTCGCCCCCGTCTCCCAGGAACCCGTGCAAAGGAGATTTACAGGAAGGATTTGGAAAGCACCTGCCTGCTGAGCCCCCCTCTGGCTCTGGGGAGCTGTGTGACTCAGGCAAGCTACTTGGTCTCTCTGAGACCTGCGTCCTGAAGCATGGGGATTGCTGGACTGGTCCTGTGTGCATCTGATTCACTGAGATACAGGGGGCTCTGGATGGCATCACTCCCCGAGCACTAGGTGTCTGCCTGGGGCCCCAGGCTTGTCTGTGAAGCACCCTGTACCCTGGTTTCCAGTTGTCCCAGGAGGTGTCCTTTCCTAAGGCCTTAGACCTTCTGAGGGCTGTGTGGTTGAGGTGCTTCAAGATGCCTATTTCTCTCAGGAANAAAAGTATCTGGTTGGAAACAGCAAAACTTGGGCACAGGCTTCCCCAGGGGTCTTGGCCTTCCCACTGTGAGGGGTCAGGATACCCCTGTGCTCACCGAAGGAAGCCTGTAGAGGACAAAAGGCAGGCAGAGATGGAACTGTGACTGTGTGACAGCTAGGGAAGAGCCAGGGGAGAGGGTGGGGCAGGAAGAGCCTTGCACTCTGACCCCATGCCAGGAAGGGCCAGCCTGGCTACTGGGGTCCTTGGGCCAAACCCTGTGTTATACCCTAGCTTGGCTGTGCCTATCACTGGCACAGCAGCCTGGGGCATTGTAGCCTCAGTGAGAAGACACTGGCAATCCAGCACTACAGGCCACGTCAGCTGCCTCTAGCAGGAGGTCCAAGATGTGTGTGTTCATGGCCACAAACTACTCTTGTTTACCAGGCAGCCTTGGGAGACTCTACTCCAACTCTCTGAACCTCAGATTCTGCTTCTGAAAACCAGCGGTGATATAATAGTATTTGGGATGGAGATTTATTTTCCATTTTCTACAGCTATGTGACAAAGCAACCCCAGATTTAGTGGCTTAAGACAAAAATGCTTCATTATCTCTCAGTTCTGTGGGTGGATGTGCTCCGCTTGGTGGCTCTTCTTCACTTGGGGTGGCCGAGGACACTCATGTTGCTGGACCCAAGTTGAACTCCACTGAGGCTGGAGTGGGTGAGATGCAAACATTCTAGGAAGACAGGCCTATAAGCAGAGGCCAGTGGCCCATTGGCCACAGCAAGTCTCATGCCCAAGCCCAGTGTCAACATGCAAGAGCCTGAGTGCCAGAGAGCATGATTCCCTGTGGGTCACCAGCATCACATGCTGCCACTAGGTAAGGGGAATTAAGCGATAATGTCACCACTAATGCTCTGTGGTGTCCAGTGTGCCTCAACAGATGTGCCCATAAATGGTGACCAGCCCTATGAATTATTCTCTGGAGGGCTCCAGGGATCAGAGGAGCTCTGAGGAGAACACGGCAGAGTGGCTTGCAGCAGGGCAGCTAGGGGAGTCCATAGTCCCTGTCCCAGCCTAAGCATTCCTAGGTAGAAGGGAGGTAAGTGGTAGAGGCCAATGCCAGAGTCTGGGTTGACAGAAGTCCAGTAGATCAAAACAGGCCTCTCAGGATAAGGAGAAGACCTCTTGCCAAGAAGTTTCCTAAGGGGAAGGACCTCACAAATGTGATAGGAGTGGGGCAAAAAGTCCTTGGAACTCTCAATTTCTCATCAGTCAAAGACTTCAGAGGGAGAAGGGTATAATGGGGAGGCTTCTCCATGGTGAGTGAGATCAGGCAATAGGAACACCTTCTAGAATGTTCCGTATAACTGCTTCGTCTCAGGAGACTGCCAAGCATAGAGTTGAGTAGACTCAGTGGGCAATCATGGAACATATGAGAGTTTCAGGGATTAGGTGGAGGGATGGTTTGGTTAGTGGCAGCATTTGGAAGGACAGGTACAAATTTATTATTTTACATAGTGTTTCAGCCCCTCCCTGACACCTCCTTACAGATGACAAACTCACACCCAGAGATGTTTCCTGAGGTACCAATGGCCATGCAGTTACTCAGGGAATGAGCTGAGACTTCAGCTTGGGCCCTTGACAGCGCTGTATCAGACATCAGCACAGCATACCCCACACGGGGACAGCATTGTCTCAAGGGATCCTGGCAGACAGGCCCAGCCAGCAAGCAGAGAGCCCAGTGCCCACAAAACCAGACAGTCCTTGTGTGTCCCCAGGGAACCAGGGGGCCCAGATACCCACTGCTGCTGCCTCCTCCCCACCCGACTCTCAGTATGCCTGAGGATGAAGTCACTTGGCCTCCATCCCAGCCCTGGGGCTCCTGAAGGGCCCCTGTTGGCTTTGAAGTGTGGGTGACAAGAGCGGACAGCGTCAGTGGAAAAGGAAACAAAACCCTCTTCTTTGTGCCCCACAGGACATGAAATCCTGAGCAGGGGAGAACTGGGGGGCTGGAACAGAGTCCTCTTTGACAGCCAGAGCAGGAAGGCCTGGGTGTGGAGAACCAACAGCAAGCGCTAGAGAAGATGGACACACTGTGGCCCTGGTGAGGAGTGCGGGCCTTCTCATAGAGAGATGCTGGGAGGGAGAGAGGGAGGGCGATGCTGTTATCAAAATAAATCTCACCAAGGAATGATGGAGGCCCCAAGAGAACAGGCATTGGCTAGAGTGTGGGGCAGCAAGGCAGGGGCAGGGGCAGGGGCAGGGGGTGCTGAGACCTTGGGCTGGACTGGTGCTGTCGGAGCAGCCCTATTTCATTCGCACTGGAGTAAGAGCTCAACCTTCGGGGGCATCCGATGGAGTCCACAGTCCTTGTTCCTCTGTCCTCCAGTGTACCTGCAGATAGAACTGAAGGTGAGGTAAGAGAGAGGCCACCTGAAGCCTGGCTGTAGCCCCCAAGGACACGGGGTCTTAGTGAGAAGTCCCCTGGCCAGCTCCAAGTGGCAGTTAGTAACCCAGGGGCAGCTATAAGAGCCCGAGTCCTTATCAGGGTTTGCAAAACCGTACAGGATCCATTGCGCAAATACAGCAAGTGTCCACTCCTCCTCCAGAGCCCATGTGTGACCCCTCTGCCTAAAAGGGGTCATGTGTGACCCCTCCGCCATCCCCTGTAGGTCTCCCCTAGCTACCTCTCTAAAGGGCATCTTTTCTTGCTCTCAGCAGCCCTCTAACTGGAGTGCATCCCCCATTATGTTACATCCCTGTGTAATCTGTCCATTTCCTGTCATCTGCTTTAGAAGGGACATAGAAAGAGGCCTGCATATGTTCTGTCATCTTCTGCATTGCCAACACCTAGAACGCTGCCTAGCACATGGCAATCACTCAAAAAAAAAAATTTACTGAACAAATGAACGCCAGTTCACTCCTCTCTGTTGTCCGACAGGACGCAGATGTTATTTCCAAATGGAATTTTGAGAAATCCTCTGGAAGCAGAGCTGCTGCCCCGCGTAAACACTGAATGGCTGCTTGGTACCTACCATGCATGCGGCCCCATTTGGCTAAGGACAGGGATAAGCAAAGGAGAGTCGGTCAGCTTTTCGTGGTCTGAAGGCCTGCAGCATCGGGAGCGCTCGGGAGCTGTGGACGGCGGGGGGCGGGGGGGGGGGCCTTGGAGGAAAAGGCCTCACAGGCCAAGGGCTTAGCAGAAGACGGGGTCTTCCTCCTCAAGTTCCCTAGAGACAAGACTGGACCCGATGGGATTCTCAGGGGACTGTGTGACCCAGGAAACTGGAGAGGAGATGCTGGACGTGGCTGCAGCAGGCCTGCAGTCAACCCAAAGCAAGCAGTGAGAACGTGGGCATGGGGAGGAACCTCACCGGGCCTCACGCTGCCCATCTGTTCAATGGGGCCCAGGACACTTTCCCCAGTGAACTGTTGGCCCGTTACATGGGAATTGGGGGCTATGACAGCAAAGCAAGCCCTGTCCTTCCTGACCCCCAGGTTCTGGCCACAAGGATGGACAGGCCAGGGTTCTCTCTGGGCCTCGTGTTCATTGCTGTCCTTCTCTGAGATGGGTCAGGCTACCACATACAGCCTCCTCCCACCTGCCTTCACCTCTGTGTCTACCAGGCTTCATCCTCCAGAGTGACTGTCTATGGCCAGGGGTCACTTCAAGGCTGCCTGACCGGAAATGAAGCAAGCAAAGGACGCTGGAAGCAAAGGGTGGCTGGGTTACACTCCTGCAGGAAGATTGTCTTCCTTTCTCTACCTCCACCTTCCCCACTGCGGAACCCAGTGGCTTTCTAAATCAGACCAAGCCAGGCACTGAACCTGGAATTTTGTTTTCAGGGCAGAGACAGCAAAAGCACCAGGGGCAGGAAGTAACTGTGTTTGCCCGCTCTGGATTCTAATTGTGTCCTGGATGTTTTCCAGCTGTGGGACACCAGCCAGGACACACAGCCCCTCCCAACTCCTATCTGAAGAACAGAGGTCCAGGAGATGCTAGGAGCCAGCTTCCCTGGGGTGTGGTGCTGGGCACAGTGAGACCCCGAGTCTGGGCGAGCAGCTGTGTCTCCAGCACTCCACTGGCCATGCACCACCAGGAGGGTGCTGGCTGCCTGGGAAAGGGTGACACCCATTGCCCCGCCTTCTTCATTCCTCTCCCCCTCTTCTGAGGCTGTTGCTGCTGGCGGCCTAGTTTCCCAAGCCAAGCAAAGACATGGGGGCTTAGCGACCCCTCTTGTCAGATTTGTGTAACAGCTGTTGGGCTGGAGGTAGTGTTCAGGATCAAGACTCCCACCCTGCTTTGGAGAGTGGTGGGAAAGGAGACTTTTCCTCTGGAAAAATCTTCGCCCTGCTTTCCAGATTCCCTAGGCACCTATGGTTCACTGGTTCCTTCATTTCCATCTTTAGCTACTCATCCATATGAGTTAAGAATGAGCATTCAACACACACAAGCCAAGAACTCCATCCATCGTGTCTTGGAACTATGGCAGGCATAGACCAGCAAAGTCTACACGTCAGAGGGGGCCCAGGCCCTAGGAATTCCAGGATCAGATTCATCCACTATCAACCCATCCACCTACCCACCTATCTGTCTGTCCATCCATCCATCCATCCATCCATCTGTCCATCCATCCGTCCATCCACCTGTCCATCCATCCGTCCATCCTCCCATCCACCCACTCATCCACCCACTCATCCACCTACACTCCTTTATTTACTTGTTCCAAACACCAGCCAGCATCCTGTTACTATTACAAATATCTAAGGCAATCAGCTTTATAAACAAGAAAGCCTTATTTTGGCTCATAGTGTAGAGACCGTGGTGGGTTGGGCTTGTTGCTTCTACACATCATAGTGGGAGCACAAGGGAGCTGGCAGTTCTGGAGTTCTACCTCTATGACAACTTAAAAGGCGCAGGGAGAAGGTCAAGCCTCTCAAACACCCTTCAAGGGCACCTGCTAAGGGCCCACCCCGACACACAAGGACTCTTAGACAGAAGCACCCAGGAACAAGCCTGCAGCACGTGGATAATTCAGGCACAACCCAGACCCCAACTACATCAGCTACTGCGCCCCCTACAGGCCACATGCCCCTCACTGCACGAATAACAGTAAACGAAACAATCAAGCCAGGGATGGTGCACACCTGTAATTGCAGCAGATTCTCCTAAGGCAGGAGAATCACAAGCTTGGGCTCTACCTGGGAGACCTAGTGAGACCCTGTCTCAAAATAAAATTTAAAAAGGGCTAGGGGTAGCTGGCACAGTGGCTTGTGCCTGTAACCCCAGTCCTCTGGGAGAATGGGGAAGGACGATGGAAAATGGAGCCTAGCTGGGGCCTCTTGGCAAGTCCCAGACTTGGAAAAGGAGAAGGGATACAGCTCAGCGCCAAGGCCCTGGGCTGACTCCTCAGGACAGCAAACCAAAAGCACAACTAAAGAAGGCACTAACCCCAAGGAGTGAGCAGGCAGGTTCCCCGGAGAACAGGAGTCCACAGGGGCCAGGACTGGGCCTTCCAGCAGAAGGAGCAGCAGAAGCAAAGGCCCCGAGGGAGGGCGGCAAAGTCACTGGAGGCTCAGTGACTGGGGCTGTGGGAAGCTGTGGCAAGATGCAGGAGGGGCAGAAAGCACGAGCCTGTGGCGAAGTACCCTGAAGGACTACAGGTGTCATCCCAGCACTCCAGATGCTGAGGCAGGAGGACCACCTTGAGTTCTGTTCAAGGAATCCTGGCTGCATAGCAAATTCAGGGCCAGCCTAAACTACACAGTGAGACCTCAACACACACACACACACACACACACACACACACACATGAGCATCTATGCCACATGAAAGAGAAAAGATTCAGAAGTTGCAGATCAGTGGCTACAAGGCTGAAACCGTTGACCGGCAAGGACATCGAGCTTGCCAGGGCTCCTCGTCTTGTCTTTGTCTGAATGCACATAGGCATAGGCAGAGTCTCAGCACCCACCCAGGCTTCCTCCTCAGCCCTCAGCCTAGCATATCTGTCACTGCTGTGTCCCTGGAGGTGGTGACTTTGCCACCTTTAAGGTGGAGAAACGAGGATGCACGGTACACAAAAGAAGGACGTGAGCAGACGTTCCATCAGAAAGCTCCTCTTGCCATCAGGGATTCTTTTCTCTTCATTGTGAGGTTCCTCGGCTCTAACACCTTGAGACTTCCTGGCAATGTTGCCTTTGCTACCCGGGTTCACGCCCTTCATCCTGCTCTCAATTCCTGGCCTCCCGGGAAAAAAGCAGAAATGAGAGCCGCCTGTGCTTCCACTGGCTCCTCTTGCCCCGGAGTTTCCCAGCAGCTGGGAAGCAGCAGGAGCACCTGGGGGCCTTTGTGCACGCAGAGGCTAGGCCCTGCTTCCTGAGAGCACCTGGGTTCCAGGTGATGCTGATTTGCTTCAAGGCTGAGAACCTTGGCTCCAGAACAGGGTCGTCGCTAAGGCATTTCTCCAAAGTGTTCAGAGAACCCGTTTTAGGCAATAGGGAGCTCCTGAGCAGAAGACCCTGGAAGGGAAAAGGTGGATCTGATTAACCCCTTGGAGCCACCATGTATTTAAAGTGGAAGTTGCAACCCAGAGCATAATTCACAAGCTTAGTGGGAAGAGAAGAGCGAGGCTACGTGCTCTAGCTACCAAGGAGGCTTTGAGCACGCGGAAGGATTCTAGGCTGTTGCAGACATGAGTACTGACAGTGACCAGGGTGAGTGTGGGCCAAGCACTCCTGGGGCTCCTGAGGTCCCATGGGATGTGGTCACTAAGGAACTGAGGGAACTCATGGGTCCCAAGCAAGAGCCAAGCTTTGGGGACACATGGACCTTCCTAGGCAGAGCTCGCCAAGGGGGCATTGTTCAAAGTCGGTGGGGTGGAGGCGTAGAACATTTGAGATTAAAGGGCCTTAGGTCAGAGAGAAGCTCCTTTGTTCCAGTATAACTCCCAGGCACCTTTTCTCTCTCCCTTTCTTTCTCCCTAATCCTCTTTCCCCTTATAGAAGCCAATGATATGAGGCAGGCCCCGTTGCCTAGGCAGCATGACCAGCCTCGTAACCAGGGGAATGATGCTGAAGCTGCAGGTCTTAGCCGTAGCCTGTCCCACCGTGGGGTTGACATCTGGACATTTTACAACTCACACTTCAAAGACTATGAGGCTTACCAAAACAATAAATACCACCAAGTCTTGAACACCTCGGTAAGTACCAGGGCACAGCCTTGGGAGCCCAGCTAGTCTCTGGGATGTTTTGAGTTCTGTGTTGAGCGCCCTACATGCACATTGGGCACTGTTGTCTTATTTGGTGAGGGTATGGCCACAGATTTAGGATAACATGTCCCAGAAAGGTGCAGGAGAACTGGGATCTGGGTCCTGAGCTGCCCCGCCATCTTTTCTCAGATTTCTCTTCTTCACTACTCAAAGACAGGAACTGTGATTGCAGTGGGTGTGAACCTACCCACAGGGAACAGAGGACAGGGATGACTATAGCTGTCCATCCCAGGAATGACAGGAATGGAGCTTCCCAGAGCACTAGAGGGAGCCCACTTCTGGTGGCCTGGGAAGGTGCCTTAAATGCTGCTCCAGCCAGGCAGTGGGGGATGGCAGTGGCACGTGGTCCCCCAGGAAGGAGAGGCAGCGTGTGTAGAAGCTGTCAGTGGAGAAAAGCTCGGAGTGGTGGGACAGAAGGGACCTGTGGTGAGAACACTCATGGTGAGTGCTGAGGTGAAGGAGGCAGGAGTGGACAGGAGGTGTTAAACACATTCTGAGGGTGACAGCCGTCTGCCAGGTTTCCAGCCAAGGAGGGTCAGGGCAGTGCTGCAGACAGAGCGGGGAGGACAGTGCTAGCCCAGCCTTCCTTGGGTTGCCATTCAATGACTGTGCTTTCTTAGGGCAGGGTTGAGTATTCCCATTGTGTTTCAAGGAACAGCAGCCCCTCCAGCAACGTGGGGGTCCCTATGGGGAAGAGCAGAGGTGGTTAGCACAGAGGGCCTGTGGATGGTGAGGGTGTAGGCTCTGGGTCTGGCCCATGGAGCTGTGCCCCTCACCTGAGGTCCCATGGCTGATAGATTATAACACTTATCTCTTTATTCTAGATTTCCATAGAACCCTTTATTGGGAGTTAATTAGCATAAAGTGTTTAGTCTAGAATCTGAGGGTTATGGGAAAAGGAGCATAATGCCACTATTAGTTCTCCATGTGGCTCTAAAGGGAAAATTTTTCAACCTTTAAGATTCTGAGGTCTTGGAAACAGATTGAATTGTCTCATGGGGCAGCAAGACCTGCTCTAATCTGAGGCACATACTCACTGGAGTCTCTGGAGGGGGGGAGGCCTCTAAGGGGTGGTATAAGAGACCAGCCTCAAATTCCTTCCCCTCCAGGGCATCCTTAACTTTGGTATCAACGAAAACAAGCTGTGCATTGATCTGGTGGCTGCTAGGGTAAGTCCCGCCCTGGGCTCTGCAGGGACCACTTCAGGGACAGCGCCCTGGCAGGCTCCTCTGTACGGGTTAGGTGTGAATAGAACACAGGAGTTAAGGGATGGGAGTGGAGACTCAGGTCCCAGGATAGCGTAGGTCACCTCCTACCTTTGCCGAGAGTGTCCACAGGTGTTCTGTAGAAGGAACCCAGTGTGTGGGCTGCTAAGGGGGGATCAGGTGAGTGGGTTGTTGAATATTCCCCAGTGAGGGAGCTGTGTAGTAGTCAATGATGGTATCCACACCCACTCATGAGGGAAGGGTACAGTGCCTACCATTCCCCCCGGGGCTGGTGTACATATGGAGGACACACATGTGCATTGGGAATAGGATGGACTTCTCTGATCTGGCTTTTCTCATGCTCTGCTTGTCAACAGCTGTGTCAGAGGGACATGCAGTATGTTGAAGACCTCCAGCTGCAGTATCCCAGCCTGAGAGGACATCCCTTGTAAGTGACCTCCAGGACACAGCAAGGGAGTGACTCAATGCACCCTGTCCTTGGCTGGCTGTCACTCTGTTCCTGTGGGTTACAACTCTTAGGAAAGGAGAACGAAGCCTGATCAGGCAGCCCACTCTGCAGAACAAGCCCTGGCCTGTAATGCCAGAGCCTAGGTGGGGTCTGGTCCCAACTCTCAGTTATTGTCTACAAGACCGGAATAGTTGATATCCTTATTTTATAACCACATATACAGAAGTTGGGCTGGGGGGCAGAGTTCCTTTCAGAGTGGACATTTGTGCCTTTGCAAAAGGCTAAAATGTAGACCCTCGGTGAAGAGAGAGAACGGGGAACCAAAAGAGCTCTCTCGATTTGTCCACAGCCTGAGGGAAGCGGTGGCCCAGTTCCTGACGTACTACTGTAGTGCTCCTCACCACCTGTCTTCGAGAAATGTGAGTCAGCTGATGGAGGGCTGTGTCCCTGGTGGAACCTCTGCCTTCACCGGAGAAGGCTGGGGGAACATGACCACGCCAGAGTTAAGGCTAATGGCAGCCAGGTGCAGAAGCTCCTGGTGTCTGTCTTCTCTGAGGAGGGGGCTGGTGTAGCCCCACATTTTGTGAGGGTACTGGTTCTTGACTTCTCCCATTGTATGTGTCTTCAGGTGGTTGTTCTAAATAGCTGCTCTGCCATCTTCTCTGCGCTGGCCATGGTTCTGTGTGACCCAGGGGGTAAGCTGGAGTACCTGGGCCCTGGGCCTGGGGGAGGCACCTTCTCTCTAGGGCTGTCCCCACAGCACTGGTGGCTCTTTGCTGATTAGGATTTCTTCCTATTGCTGACCAGAAGTTGGGGTTCCTCCTTAATATAGAAGACACACATGACCATTCTTAGGCAGTGATGACGGGGGGAACGAAATCATTCTGTTCCTAGCTGGGCTCTTAACCACGCTGCAGTGTGGACAAACCTGGCAACCCACTTAGACATTACAGTTTTTCTAGCATCTCCCTCATCCTCAAAATGCTAGATAGTTCTGGACCAGATAAATCAAAAGATCCATTCTCAGGTACAAAATGCAGGTGCCTTCTTGGCATGAACCTTGTCCTCCAGTGTCTGGCCTGGACCCTGGCGCACTTTCCCAAGGCCCCACACCCTGCCCGCTAGCTGGCCTGGCTTGCCCTGGGCCCGGGATCCTGAGCTGTTCATGGCAAGTCTTTCCACTTCTTCCTCAGCGGACCTCCCCAGAGCGAATTTGTTTCATTGCCAAAATAATGTCTGGAAGAGCAGACAACCTTTATGGAGCCCGAGCGCAAGGGCATCGATCCCCACACAGAGACTGCTCGAGTGGCCTCTTCTGGTGGTAGCTTTGCTGCTCCTCTGGCAGTGGGGAGGCTGGCGGTTCTGAGGGAACGTGGACTAATGGCTTCTTCTCCCTGTGCTTCCAGATTGTTTCCTGGTCCCCACGCCCTTTATCAGTGTGTTTATCATTGCCTCCAGGATATGCACCAATGTCGAGCTGATTCCCGTCCACCTGGACGGTGAGGTCAGAAGGGCCCCTTCCCTGCTCAGCCCACCCAGGCACTGCACTGTTGTGGTGGGCACTGAGGGGGGACAGGGGCTGTTCTCTCTCTCTCTCTCTCTCTCTCTCTCTCTCTCTCTCTCTCTCTCTCTGTCACCCCCTCTCTCTCTCT
>NDGM011196730.1:0-26524 GCA_002564305.1 Octomys mimax
AAAAAAAAAAAAAAAAAAAAAAGTGAAGTGGGCAGAAGGAGGAATGGGGTAGCAGGGAGCAAAAGGAAGAGAAAGAAAGTTGGCTTGGGTAGAGATGAGAGGATCAGGGGGCACGGTGGCAGCAAACAACGTTTTGACCCAGTTGCCGTCCCCCAGTGGGGAAGCACACACTTGACTGATGAGAGTCCGATCTGGTGGACACCCCCTCTCCCTCTCCCTCCTGCTTGTGGTGGTGACCCCCATTCCTTCCACCTCGAGAGTCACTCCTGACCCTGAAAGTACTTCTTGAAACACATTTTTGTGGAACCCATGGAGGAGTCTGAGAAAACCTCAGCTTACTTCGGGTGAGAGCACAGGATCCATCTCAGAATCCTCAGCGTCTAAAGCAGTTCTGATACTCAGCAAATGTTTACTGAGCACTGGACCTGGTGGCACATGCCTGTAATCCAGGCATTCTGGGAGGCTGAGGCAGGAGGACTGCAAGCTCAAGCATGGCTGGTGCAATTGAAGAGCTTAACATGAACAAGCCTCGAACTAAAAAACGACTGGGCATGTAGTTCAGTGCAAAGACCCTGGATTCAGACCCCAGTGCCTTAGATAAATAAATACACAAATAATAAACGCATAAAAAAGTAAATATTGAGCATGCCAGACACTGCAGGGCAGCAGGTTTGCTATGATAGTAGATAAGAGCGAATGCCCTCCCTATGGCACTTACCACCTAGTGCCTTTGCCTCCGCCTCTGTAGCACAGAGGAAGTGAATTAGCCTGACAATCTAGGGCCTTCTTGCTATCAAACATAGGAATTTCATCAATCTCCTCCAACATAGAAGGGCGATATGTCTTACGAGCAAATCAGAATTACAGACTTCAAATCATTCTGACCTTACGGTTTGCAAAGAAACAATTCTAAATGCCCCTGTAAAGACGTTCTTAATGTGCAGATAAGATGGTCAGTGGACCGAAGCAGCTTAGTCCTGAAGTCTGCTTTGCTGATTTGGCTTGTATGTAAATGATACTTCCAATCTGTTTGAAAACGCCCCCTTTCCCAAAGTCAGTAAATGCTCTTCATGCAATTTGTTTGCTCAGTTAATTAACAGGCACGTTTAAGGTGCGCACATTAACACCTCACAGCTTACTGTCAGAGCTCTTGGTCTTGGATTTCAAGTTGCTGGAGCAAAGCCCGTTATCTGTGTAACATCCTATGTATGTGACTCTGCGGCTACACTAAGCGTGCATGAATACTTTTAAAAATGGCAGCGATTATGGTCCCATGGGATCATCGGCAATAGCCTGTAGTTTGGTTGAGTCTTCTCAGAGTGTCAGGGGGGAAATACATGAGGCATGATGGGAAGAAGAGGAATCTTCTCTTTCTTCTAACCTGCAGAAATACTTAGGAGAATGATAATCAGTGATCCATTGGGCACCCAGCCCTGTCCCCTAAATGAGTTGTGGGCATACTAGAAAATTCCTACAGGTGGATTCAAGCAGCAAAGGAACAGACTCTATAGAATCTATAGAGCATAAATGATCTGATGGAGCAAGTATGAAGACTTGGTGGAAAATTAAACTGGGGCTAGGTCAAGGAGGGCTTGTCATGTTTGACACCCTCAGCAGGTAACCATAAAGACTTACTGTGTCCTGGGTTCTTCAGTAGTACCAGGGAGGGTTACAGGATGCAGGACCCTGGTGGCTGCTCTGGGCCACATTGCTGCAAAAGAAAGAAAAGATATATACTGGTCTCCACAAACTGAGGGCACCTATGAGAACTTTAGACTGCCTTGCAACCTCAGCCACCACACCTGCGCTGTTTCCTTCCCTTACGGTGACAGTTGAGCCTCATCTGGACTGAAGACAGGCTTGTGGGTTTAAGGGCGGACAGTGGTCAGCGGCTGAGCCCATTCACCTGTGTGCTTCTCAAGTGCAGCACGGGCACTGAGCACATTCTGACTTCATGGACGGCACAGTCTGAGCCCAGGGAGCTGTCTGAATTGAGATTTAGAAATAGACTTGCCTGTGTAGCCAGATTATCTTTCTTATGAAATAAAGACTGGAGCCACTATTCTGTGCTCCTTGATCCTCATTTATTATTCAGCATGGTTTTCCAAACTCAGTGCCAGCTTATTTTGAATTCTGGTCAAACTTATATTGTACTGTCTGTCTGTCTCTGTCTCTCTTCTGTCCATCCATCCATCTCTCTCTCTCTCTCTCTCTCTCTCTCTCTCTCTCTCTCTCTTTCTGTCACACACACACACTTGCACTTATCTCATGTTATGATGTCTAGGTTTAGGTTTAGGTTTAGGCTTGAACTCCAAACATTTCTTTGTTTGGTATCTAAACTAATAGTATTGAAAAAATAAAAGATTTATGTGTACTCTTTTTGGTAGAGACTCTTTTCCTTTACAGGTTCATTAGCATTTTAGAGTAGAAGGCATCCAATTACTAAATTGGTGTGAAACTGAGAGAGAGAGAGAGAGAGAGAGAGAGTTTCTGTTCCATTCGTGTTCTGATTATAAGAAGAGGATAGTAAAGAGACTTTCAGAAATTGAAGTAAGACATTTTAAAAGGGACTAATATAGCTGTTATCCATTAATTCAACAAAGCGAGATGGTGAGTACAACTCTCACTTGGTAAAATAAGTGATTCCACATTATTTCAAGGGGAAAACTCTCTTTCCTTCCAGCCCTCCAAGGGGCAGGGTTATTTAAACGGAATGCAAATTATCCAATGCCTCCTTATCATTTCTGTCCTTCCCCGCCCTAAAGCTTTATCAGAGCAAAAAGCAAAGACTTGAGCCAGCCTTTAAAATTCATTTTTATGTATGAAATAAAGAATTAGAATGCGATGGAAAATTCTGATCCTACCAGTCACTCACCATGACCACTCCATCCTTAAACAGTAAAATAACCCAGGAAAAGTGGGTCTGAGTTCTCTTCTGTTCTGGTATGATGTTGAGAAGTAGGAACAGAAACCTGCACAATGAATATGTATCCATTCAGCACTCCAGCTAGCCTGATGGCTCTATAAACTAAATCGTTAGCCCTTCAGGAAGGTGAATTCATGTGACTCACTGCTCCTTACCTGAATTATTCTTTCTGGGCTCAGTGGTCGGGTTTGCTAGCCCAGAATAGTTTCAGTAGTTGGGTGGAGTTTCTTTGTTTCCTTTTTTATTTCTTATTCTGACCCCTTCTCCAACCGGTGCCTCAAGAGAAAAGAGACGGGAAAGCCTTCTGACTTTTCAATCTTCAGCCTTTCTTTTGCCACCATGCAGCAATTTCCATGCAGTTTTCCTGGGCACCGCCTGTGGGCTGCACATGCACAGTATGCAGCTGGGCCATTGCAGGTTCCCAGGGCTCAGGAGACCAGGTGCTGAGATATTTGAGGGGGAAACCCAAAAGGCCTGAGTCAGGGCCACTTTTTCTCCCCCACCCGCTCCCCACTATGCTACTACTGAATTTAGCTGCTGTCATTTTTGCAAACGGAAGAGAATTTATCAGGAAGGATACTTTTCATTAAAGCCCACTGGACAGAAAAGTCATAAAGAGATGTGTAGAGAAAACATGGAGTCATTTTTATTCTTCCTTATTAGTACAGCCGCCTTTAATTCTGCTGATGCAGCTGTATGAATACCATGTTCTGTTGTCTGCATATCAGCTGGAAAACTAGAAGGCCTGAGCAGCACATTTCTGCTTAATTAGATCGGATTTCTGATGGGATGAAATGTTTCTACATATAAAACATAGAGTACTTTCTGTTTTTTTCTTGCCTGAGATGACCTAATCCGAGCAAATGGGGTGAAAAGACCAGGGTGACAAGCAGTAGTTTGATCCTGCAGCGCAGGGTTTCCCATCTGATATTCCAGGTCTGTTGTTGTAGCTTCCAGGACGCCAAGAGGAAAAGAAATTTATCCCCCAGGTTTTTGGTGGGGACTCTGCATTTCCTGCTTCTCTCCCTGCTTCACATGAGGGGTTGGGATCTTCTGAAAAGCTTCCGGGGGTGCACCCCTCCTGACAAGGAGATATAGGTGCCCTCCATGAGAAATGTAGGTGGGCAAGCTGAACTCAGTTCCTGACGTTTCCTCCAAAACATCTTTCGCAGGTTATACATTTCACGGGACGAGAAGCCTTGTTCTCTTCATTGTTTTCCATTTTGTGGCTTTTGACCTCAATCTTACTCGCTCAATTCTACTAGTATTTTTTAGGTAACCGAAGATGGTAGAGCTGTGTGTGTGTGTGTGTGTGTGTGTACATTTATGTGTGTAGAAGGAAGAAAAACAAAAGTATTTTTATAAGGGGATTTTTAAAAAGCTATGAGCCTGTCCTATCATGGGAAGATAGTCCTGGGAGCCTCTTAGATACCTGTAATTCCTAATTAGCATCTTGACTTAAGGAATGAAAACATGAGATAAAACGAGGGAATTCTCCATGGGATAAATGCCACTGTCTCAATTAACCAAAGGATAGCAAGATGGATTATAATGCCAGAATAGGGCTTTTGATCATTCTTTGTCCATAAACCACATTTTAGTCAAGCTCAGCACAATTAGACAATTACTGATATCAAGAGAACTATGGGTATATTTTAACCTACATCCTAGCAGCTTATCTCCCTATGTCTTTCTAGTGCTAATGGCTGAAAGGAAAGTGAATCATGACTTGCTATAATTATCGCATTAAAATGGGATTGATGACAAGGTTTTATTAAAAAATGGTGAGTCCAAACTGCCGAGTTCATTAGAAAGTTTTCTTTATGGCTCACATAGGGCAGAAAATGCTGCTTTTGCCTCCTGAAGGATTTACATGAAATAGAAAATATTTGGATCCCCTTCTAATGCTTCATCGAGCTGAAGTGGGTCATTAGGGCAAGGGAGTCATTCTGCAACATTCTTAAAAGCAACACATTTTTCTTCAGATTGTTAAATAGTTTCTGAAATAAAAAATCCTCTAGCTGTTAACTCTCTGTGTTCCATCTCTGCTGGAATGTGTGATGCTGACCTCTAAATAGGGGTCCTGGCATTCAAGAATTTGACCTTACAGATAAAGCCAACCAAGACAAAATGACTACTGCAGCACTGAGTGAGGGCGAGGGACAATGTTGTTCCAAGTCTCTTTCCTGTTCCCTTGGTTTGTCTCTGGTTTGTTCTACAACATACTGTTCAGGTAGGAACTTCACCCCCAGATAGCTCAGTTGAGAGAATTACCAGGAATGGATATCAGGTGGGATGGTAGACGTGAGGCTGACGCTGAGGCTGAGCCTGGTAACCTACCTGTGTCACTGGCAATCCCATTGGTCTTTTTCCCATGTCACCTTGAGACATTTTGATTGCCACCAAGACGTTTTAAACACAGATCATGGGTTATGGGCAGAAAAGTGCCTTGTCTGAGTTACCTTTCTCTCTCTGAGACAAAATGCCTGACACCAAAAGTTAAAGGAGGAAGGGCCAGGGAGATGGCTCAATAGAATAAGCACTTCCCTGGCAAGCACAAGGGCCTGAGTTCAATACCTGGTTCCACCAAAAAAATTAAAAGTAAACAAAGTTAAAGGAGGAAAAATTTATTTAGCTCAAAGTTTGTAGAGAGTTCAGTCTATAATCACCAACACAGGGCAGCACATGGCAGAGAGGCCACAGTTCGTGGCCACAGAAGACAGCAACAAGAACAAGAGCAAAAGGAGGAGACTGGGATTAGGGCAGTGCTGATATAGTCTGTGGACTGATCCAGCAATCACCTGCCCTTCATTCCAGCATCACACACTGTAGGCTCACCCACTTCTGAAAAAGTCCTGTGACTCTGCAAGGCTTCGGGGAGACATCTAGACACAGACCACAACATGCATGGAGCAAAGCACCAAAAGTAAACTCAAAGTCACAATGACTTCTGCAAGACCAACAACCCAAAATACATGCTATGTTCTGTGCAAGAAAACACTACTGTACTTAGCTCTACTCTAGGATGATAAAAACCCCAGCAAAGAGGCCAAGACTCCTGGAACTGAGTGGACATTTAATCCTATCCTAGACTGTACTGGAGCATCTGGGTGATTCAGTCCAATGCAGAATTCTGTGATTAGAACACCAAATCAGTGACCATTGAACAGCTAGACTTTCAACATGATGTTTGAAGAAATGTTTTTTGAGAATTGACAAAGCGTGGCCTGTGGACACACTGCTGGGAGACGCAACATCCCTGGAACTCATGCCCACCACCTCACCTGGCCTATGCCCTTCCATCTCTTCCATCATGGACCACTCTGATTTGGTGTCCTTGCATCATTCAAGGTAGCTTGAAAGTCTCCCCTCCCCTGGGGCCACGCTTCTGTCATAACCATGGCATTCTCACAGAAAGGAGCCTACATAGTGTAGCAATTCCCAAGGGTTTGAAGTTTCTCCCGTAGTGTGAGCAGAATGGAGGATGCACAGGTGTTATGGAAGATTAAAGTCGGTGGTCTAGGACAGAGCATGGCTTTCTGTATGACCTTGCACAAGGCCACTCATGTCACCCCACCACAGAAAGAAACATACGCCTTCCCTATCACATACTTTCAGACAAATCCCATCCACAAGCAACTCTCTGCTTTTCCAGATAGGACCAAGTGCAGACTTCGCGGTATTCCACCTCTTTCCCTGACCAGGCTCCTGTCTCTACATTTCATACCACGTCCTACACGTGGTACAGACTTCCCTCTGTGGCTGTGCTTTGTTGTGTATTGCTGTCCTTGCTTCAATGAGATGTTTTGTCGAAGTCTTCAAACTGTTTGAAGGTGAGGATCTTGGTGCATACTGCTTTCCTAGCCCCCCCCAAAGGTTAAGCCACATGTTAGTTCCTGCTGTGTGGGGTGTGGTTGTTTCCCAAACATTCATATCCTAGAAGTTTGTTCCTTAGTGTGGCAGTGCTGAGAGGTGGTGGGATCGTTAGGAGGTGGAGCCTAAAGAAAGGTCACTGAGGGGTCACTGAGGGAACCGTAGGAAAGAGGTAACAGAGCTCCATGGGGACTTCCTTCTCAAAAGTGAGTTATAAAAAGTGTGCCCACTGAGCCTGTCTGGTTTCCTGTGTCACAGTGGAATCTCCACTCTCAGATGTGCTTCTGTGATGGTGGCATCCCTGTGTCCTGATGGAGTTAGAGGGCCTCATTAGAGATCCCAGGTGCTGGAGCCATGTTCTTAGATGCCAAGCTTCAAGCTCACTGAAATCTTTTTCTTTATAAAGCACCCTAGCCCACAGGTATTTTGTTATAGTGACAAAAAATCAACTGACAGAACTCACAGAAGTGAAGTCCAGTAAAATATAGAGTATAACAGAGTCAGTATGATAACTTCTCTTGCTTTTCCCTTCTCACATACCCACCATCCATTCATCTGTCCTTCTGTCCATCACCAGTTCGCTCATAAGGCATGTACCGTGTGTCTAGGTGGGGGCATTCACAGGAGTTAAAAATGGCCTCTTCGCTTAAGTATCCCAGAAATTGCTATTCCAGAGAGTTAACAGTCATTCTTTAGGTAGACAACTCAAACTAAAAATACCTATTATTATTATTATCATCATCACTCTGGCTTATCATGGCAGATAAGACCAAAATTTATGCAAGATAATTGGCTTCCTGGTGAGCTTTCTCCTGCATTCCTTTTTGTGGCGTGAGCTGTAAAATTCCGACAGTATTCCTCATGCATTGTGATGACAGCTGATAGTGCAGTGGTCGGAGGCGATATCTTTGTTTTGCTTTTAACCCTTTGATGTGCTACTTGTGATTTCCTCACAATTAGCTCATGTGAATGAGTCACGGCAACATGTGAAACACTTGTGCTCATTCAGATGCTTTCTCAGAAGAATGCGTACACCTTTTGCTTGTGGATGGGATTCCTCTGAAAGCGTGGGATAGGGAAGGCATCCTTTTCTTTCTGTGGTGGGGTGACGTGAGGGGCCTTGTGCAAGGTCATACAGAAAGCCATGCTCTGTCCTAGACCACCGTCTTGAACCTTGCGCAGCACCTGTGCATCCTCCATTCTGCTTCTCACATACGGGAGAAACTTCAAGCCCTCGGGAATTGCTACACTGCGTAGGCTCCTTTCTGTGAGAATGTCTTGGTTAAGACAGGAGCACGGCCTCAGGGGTGGGGGGATTCTCAAGCTTCCTTGAATGATGCGTGCCCTGGAAGGCAGTACATCCGGAATGAGGCTGGAAGGGAAGGAATAAGGGAGAATAAAGGGAGTTTTGAATTAATTAAGTCTAGTTTTAAGCAAAAGAAATGCAAACTTCCAGGTGGTGCAGATGAGTAGAGGGGCCCTGGGGGCTCACAGGCCCAGACCACAGGCAGGCCGGAAAGTGGGATCTGTGGAAGATACCGGCTCTCTTCCCTCCTGTTCTCTTATTTGAGTTTCTGCCAATATTTTGGCTTCATCCTCCTTCACTTCAGCCCAGCTCTCTCCCTCCCAGTTGCCAGCAGCTCTAACGTATCCTACCTTACAGCTTCCACCAGCAACCCTGATGGACTCCTGACTTCTTTGGTCCCAAACTCAAAACTTCCTGGGAAGGCCTCAGATTAGCTCAGGTGGGATGTAGGCAGTGGCTACCCCTGCAGTGACAGGGTTGGAATGAGCGGTAGAGTGTCCAAGGAGAAGCTAACGCTGGGTGCAAGTCACTCCCTGCAGAGTTAGATGGTTTGCAAGAGGAGGAAAGGCCAAGAAACACGTAGGCAGTGGTTGAAGGGCATTCGAAACCTCCTCCTCCTGGTTCCCCATGAGTGTTACCCCACCTTCTCCCAGGGATGCTTCCCTCAAGCCACCAAGGTTTTTCTGCCCCCACAGTATCCTGTGTGTCAACTTTATCTCAACATTTACTTCCCTGTGCTGAGTTTGTTTCCCTTACTGTAAAACTGTGCTCCCAGGGAACCAGTAGGATATGCAAGCATGAGGTATAGCCAGGCCCCTCCCACACCAAGGCTTGCTTATGCAGGACCTGCACCCATGAGGTTCCCTGTCCTCCTTACCCTGCCTATCCTCTGTGAGTATGTGGTCCTGAGAAGTCACTTGACTCAAGTAACAGTATACTGCTTGAGAAGACACTTTTATTTGCAAGGCAGAAATACACGACATTGTCCATCAGAGACCCTCTGTGTGTCTCACCCAGTCTGAGAGTCTGGCTCACACCCCCCCCCCACCGCCCCAGGCTGGGAAAATGACAATAGGGATGAGGGTTAGTTAATACCTTTTCTGTCGGGGCAGCTTATCATTAGAAAGGCTCTGAAATCCTTGACAGGAGTCTGGGCTGAGTTCCTGTCAGGTTATGTAGGCAAAACAACTCATCATAATACTGTGTACACTGAAAAGTCACTGTGTGTTTCCTGAGTCTTTGGGTGTGCAGGCTCCTGGCACTGAAATTCACATGTAAGGAATCCTGTTGTTATTGCCAAAGTCTGTTCTTTCTTTAAAATTGCATTCATAGAGTTGGTATAGGTACATAGCACACCTTAATTCTTCTTACTTCCCTTACAAAGGTTTTTTATTTATTCTTGACTTGGTCTATTTTTCTTCAATCAATATTTTCACCATTTTGCCTCAGGCAGATTTTAAGGCCACGTCATAGGCCACTGAGGAACAGGCCCTCTTGTGCTTCCCTGCCTGTTCTTCTGCCCTGTCTCTGCCAGGGGTGAGCAGTTGCTGAAGGACGCTCCTCACCTCTGGGTCAGCTCTGGGTCAGCTCCTACCTGGGTCACCTACTTCAGGGCCCTCCTCCTTGGGCCCCATGTGACCCCCTCCACCTTGGGGCGTGTGTTTTGAAAGAAAGGGGCTGTATCTGTTTGCCACTTTTCTTATTTATTCATGTGAATACATATCAATTCAGGATGTTTTCCCTCAGACCCAAAGGCCCCCAAGACCTCCATAGGTTCCGTCTTTTAAAAAATATATATTTTTTTTATTTATTTGATACAGCATCTCACTACACAGTTCAGACTCATAATGGTCCTCCTGTCTTAGTTTCTCTGCGCTGGGATTACAGGCATGCACCACCACAACTGGTTTCCGTGACTGGCATGTGCCTGGGGTTCTGGGGCCAGCAGGACATGCAGTACTGGGGATCAAACCTGGGTCCTTACACTTGCCAGGCAGGTTCTTAGGCCACTGAGCTATCTCCCCAGCCCATATAAGTCCCATTAAAGAGTTTTCACTCTAGGAGAAGAGAGAGGCTTACTGAGCTTGCGTCAGATGTTTCTCCTGACTACCTGCTCTTCAGAGATTTTTCTCCTGTGAAATAAAATGTAGTTAATGGTATTACTTCCACTGTCATCCTATTGGTGGAGGTTGCTTTAAAATTCAGGGATCACTGGATGCTAATCCTCTTAAAGCACTCTGTTCCTAATTATTTCAAAGAAGAACAAAGAGGGAACTTAGGTTTGTATGAAAATACTTCCTTTCACTTCATGGAGGTTCTTAGAGACCGTTAGTTTCTAGAAAAGCACAAGCCCGTCAGCCTGTCAGTCTCTGCCCTCCCGAGGACTCGAGACTTGTGGATGTCAAGTTGTTACACCTGCTGTCAGCTGCGCCCTCTCCCTGCAGACAGCCCTCCCGCCAGCCCTGGCTCACTCTCATCCTCTGCCTGCGCCTCACCTGCAGGTGTCTCCAGACCATGGTAGCCATAGCAGCTGCGGTGCGAGGCCAGAGCCCTCTGGTCCCTAAGGATGCCTGGTAAACCTCAGCCACTGTGGATGCAATAGCAGATGTCCCAGCCCTGTTGGGGGAAAGCAGAGCCCCTTAGAGACAGGGCAACTGCTGCCCCCCTAGGCTATCACTGGCCGTCCCAGGAGGTAGGTAACTTTCTCAGCCTTTGGGTGGCTATGGCTGTTGATCGAGAGTGCGTGAGGCAGACAGCAGGTGCCACTGACACCCAGCAGCCCACAGCCTCTTCCAGCAGGCTCTTGGCATGCTCGGAACAAAACAGTGTCTGCACAGGCACCAATCAACAGGAGTAGGTGGGTGGGAGAGGAGAGTTGGACATTTGGGGAACAGCCTGGGCGGCTGCAGCCACAGAGGGAGGCCATGTGGTGTGTGTGCCGCTCCTCAGCCCCAAGAAGAGGAGCCTGAATGAGAAGAGCAACAGCATCTGCATGCCAAGACACCGTGAGCTGCTCCTCTCACTGGGAGGGACCAGGTTCCCTTTGTGAAGAGGACCACTTGGATTAGTGTCCCCGCCTCTGATTCAGCACTGATATTTGAATCCCAACTGAAAAGGCACCACGTTCCTATTTCTGATGTAATGGTGACAGCATCTAGGACTTCCCTAGTGCTCTGTGCTGAGTAAGGTTCAAAGCACTTTACAAACATTAATTCATTTACAAGCCTCATACATTGACATACGCCAGTTCATTTGCATACATTGTACTTTTATTCACCAACTAATTTATATATGTAATGCAAGTACTTATACCAACTCATTTACATAAATAACGCATTTACACAGCTTAACTCATTAAATCATCCACTTTACTGATGAGGAAACAGCCTCAGTGTCACATGACTGAGGCCAGAGGGTCAGCTCTGGCTCTGGGGCCTGAGCCCCTGACCTCTCTGCAGGCTGCTTGTGCTCCCTCTGATGGTCCGCAGTGGGTCTGTCATGCATGTGCTTGGCTTGTGGAGTCGTGTGTGTAGGCTGCCTCTGGTTTACCATCATTTCATCTGTGCTCCTGACCTCCCAGCATTCCTGCCCAAATCTGAGGGCTTACCCCGGCCATTCTTGGTCTGCTTCTGGGGCCCTTGCCAGTTCTGAGGCCCACCTTCCTGCTGCAGTCACTTTAGGACACCCAGCTATCTCCCCAGGGCCACCATGTGGCACCCTCTGTGCCTGTGGCTGTGGTGCAGCTCTTCTCCAGACCTACTCTGGCAGGCTGCAGGATTGGCCTTGGTTAGGTTACAGCTCTTGTTAGTGCTCAGCTATGCAGCCACCTCCAAGAGCAAAGCTTGGACCCCCTTCAGTGGCCTGGTCACACCCTTGTGACTGAGGGTGTAAGGCCAGGAACCATCCTCAGAAATGGGAAGGTAATGTGGTTTTTGACCTTTCTTAAAAACAGCATAGAGATACTTCCCCTCCCCCCAAAGAAAGAAAGAAAAGCAATTATTGAGTTATACCCTTCAAGTAGGAGATGCTTGCCCAATTCTTAGGTTATACCTTGTCTCATTTACATTACCTGAAGGGGATCTCCAGAGAAGAATCTTCCAGGGATTCCAGGTTGGCGCCTGTGTTGGCATATTCTTGCTTCCTAGGACCAGGCCTCAGGCTCTGAGATGCGTCCCAGTTTCCATGCACTCAGATCCTGCCACTGTCTATCCTGACCAAGTCCTTTCCCCTCTGTAAACACAGTCTCTGACTCTACCTACCTACATGTGACCAAGACCTTGTACCTGGCCCTGAACACTCTGGTACCTGGCCAGTGTCCCGACCTTGGGGTTCACCTGCTACCCTCATCTGTGCTCTGATAGACCTTGGTCAGCACCCAAAAAGTTGTGTCACCATTATTTTCTGACTTGAAACATCATCACCTTTTAATCTCTGTATCCTGCCACCTTCCCTGTCACCATACCCAGCACAGGAAAGAATGCAAAGCTGTTTGTGAATGATTCTGAAATAAGTCAGTTAATGGCAATAATCAGAAATGGTCACATGCTTTGCATTGAATGCCGGGTATTGGCACTTCCTGAAGACCCAGGCCCAGCCTTGAATGTGACCTCACATCCACCCGCCAGTCACATCCAGAGAATCTTTCCGCACAGGTTCCTGCCTCCTCTCCCCGTGGGCACATCCTCCTGTGTCTGCTCCCTCTTTGCTGCATCCTTTGAACAGTGACAGTGAGGGCCTGAAGCCTCGCGTGATCCATTTAGAGGGATTCTGCCCAGCAGGTCACACTGAGTTCTGCAGAATCCGGCCCCAAATATCAGTCAGACTCCGGATCCTGACATCTATCCCAACTGCCAGATGCCGCCTGCCTATTACAGCCTCACTGGTGCTTCAGCATCCTCGAAACACGCCAGACCCCTTGCTGTCTCTGGGTGTTTGCAGCTACGCTCCCTACCCCAGCCCCCATCCTTCTGTCACAGGAGACTGCCTGCCACCCATCTCCCTGGACTGGTTCTACCTGGGCAGACTGCACCTGCCCTTTCTTCCCATCCCAGCCCCTCGCTGTGCTCTGGTCTCTCTTTCTCCCACCACACTATGTTTGTCCGAGCAGGGCCATGTTTGCCTTTCCTGTTCCTAGCACAATAACAGAGTTGCTTCCCCCTCCCACTTCACCTGTTGCTGCCTGGTAGGGAGGGGGCAGCCTCCACTATGTGAATGCTTTGGATCTAATTCTACGTGTAGTAACTTCAAAAGAAAGGGGCTAATTTAACTGTGTCTCTCTGGATGAAGCATCAACAAAGGCTTTCTCATTGAAACCTGAACTCAAGATGTGTTGAACCCTCTCCCATCAAAGCCTCTGTGAGTGTCATCCTTTCCCCAATACTATCATAAAGAACAAAACTTGAATTCCCACAGATTATTTGGAGTTTATCATGGTGGTGGTTGATAGTCATTCAGATATCACTGTTCCGAACGCCCTACCTGTGGGTCGGTCTCAGAGCATGTGGAATTCTAGGGCTCTGGTGGATTCCTGTTCAGGCCAGAAATTAAGGGCATGACACCAACACTGGGAAACACTATTTGATTTCTGAAAGAGAACTACATGGGACAAAAGAGAGGCTTGGCTTTGCCTCCAAGGGCCCACTGTGAGGATATTCATAGCTAGTTGATGCCAGATTATTTTTGTGATTCCCGCAGGATGTCTCTGAGCTTTATCACAGTCACAGCCAGCCTGAGGAGAGCTGCAGACCGAGTTAATTCTGGCTGTAGCGCTCTTTTCTTTTCAGTTCATCTTCTATCCTCATCTTTGCCTGGCTTCCAGATATAACCTTCCTCCTCCAAAAGCCACTGATTCTCCCCCAAGATTTCACTCCTTTAGGGTCCTTCAAATTAATGGAAAATTAGGGGGCAATTATGTTCACTGGATAAAATATTTTCTGAAATGTCATAACATTATAAATGAATGAAAGAATGGATGGATGAATGAATGGCTACCAAACAGGTAAATATAGCTGCTCATGCCGGAGGTTTTTTTTCAAGGAGAAAAAAAGAAATTAAGTGCAAAAATATTGGTAGTTCTCCAAAGTGAAAGTTTGCCAATGAAATGTTCTGGTTTTAAAAACTTCCTTCTCTAGCATATGCGACATGTGACGGGATACTGATCTGAAGATTGCAGGGTGCATTTCCTGCAAGGAGAGGCCTGCCCAGCCAGGAACGCGGGTTCCTAAGTAGCAGCTGGGCATTAATTAGGTGGCTCCTGTCTTAGGACACTACAGAATTTTTTGTCTCTGCAGGCCAGACTGTAGAAATAAGCAGACCCATAAAGACTAGCAATTAATATTGCCCTGGAGCTATTGCAGATGTTGCCGGGTAGAACTGTGACATGGCAGCGCTCTTCCTGTTCCTGACTTATTCCACAGTGCAGGAGGATCCCTGACATGAGCCTTTTCTCACAAGAGACTTCTTTTGTTTAATTTCAGGAGCTGCGTTTCAGGCCTCTGATGCGCGCCATCTTTCAGTGTCTAGTGGTGACGAGAACTGCGCCCTGGGCTCCTACTTTCTCAGGGATGAGAGGCGTGCCCTCTGCAGTGCCCCATCCTTAGGAGGTGTTGAGGAGGGAGGGCGGGCAGGGGTGGGAAGGGAGGGGGAGAGCGTTATAACGACCCGCCCACCCCACCACGCCAACATTTTACCTGGCTCCCCGGGATGTGGCATTCAGGGATGTGTCAGTCACCTTTCTGTGACTATTTTTAAAATTACCTGAAATCATCCACTTGCAAAGGAAAAAGGTTGGTTTGGGCTCACAGTTCTGGAGGCCTGAGTGCACGCTCCTCAGGCCAGTTGCTTTTGAGCTTGTGGCAGGACACCACATAAGGGCAGAAGCAGGTGGTCGAGCAAACCGCTCACCTCTGGGAAAGTGGCTTGGAGAAAAACAGAAAGCAGAGGTGCCAGTGTCCCTGAAAGAGCATACCCTGTGTAAGTGGGACTGCTACTAGGCCACCTTTTAAAGGATCCACCTCTTCCCAGTAGCACCATAGTCTGGTAACAAAGGCTTCAACACATGACCTTTGGGAGACACTTGTCAAAACCATGGTGAGGCTTGACCATTGGTAGTCACATAGAGGGTCTGGCTAGGAGGCTTTCACTTCAAAGCAAACAGTATAGCTAAGTCAGTGGCCTGCCATGAAAAATGAACAGTGACTTTACTGGTTTCCGCAAAATTCTGGAGTGGTATCTACATGGATCTCAGAGGCAACTGCTTCCAAATAAATAATATTGAGTAACGGGAGTCTACTGAGTTGGGAAAGACTATTTGATCCTAGATCAAGGAGCAGACAGATCCATTTGACAGGCAGAGCCAGTGTCTTTGTCACTCCAGCCCTACTGTTCCCTGGCCAATGGGCCAGTGTTCAGAGAGGATGCGTACGAACCATCCCCCCAGTTCCTACTGATAGAGGGGCGCATGCCCATTCATTTTTGCCGTTGCTTCTTCTAAGCTCTGTAAACACTCATTTAAGTAAAATAATGAATTGAACCTTTCTGTTGAATTTAAGAGTACAGAGTGGTTCAGGAGTCATCCCGACAGCTCTCTATGTACAAAAGAGTCCACATTGCAGCCTCTTGTTGCAAAGGCCTGGTCATAGATTCCCAGAGCGACTTTAGTGTATTCATACAGATTCATTTATGACCTAGTAGTGCACGTCCTGTAAGAGCCTTCATTCTTCTCTGCCCTTGACAGATATAGGGAAATTATTTCCTGGTGAGAAATCAGGCCCTCCTAAGACCAGCCTTTCAGAGAAGCACCCACTGTCAGAGGGGCTAATCGTCCGAGTGACAGGCACGCCTGGCCAGCTTCCCCTTTGCGCCGCCTTGATTGAGACGAGATGAGGATGCCGCTGGCCTCAGCAATGGAGAATTCTGTTAGAACACTGTCCACAGGGAATAGCTTTTATCTATGAAGCGTGACAAGTGTGGCAAAGCACACAAAGCCTGGAGCACACACCAAGGGCCAGTGTACCCGCTCCCCCAGAGGCAGGGCTGACTTATGCTCCCGCTGCGTGGGATTTGTTTGTTTTTTGTCACTTGGCCTGTGGTTTTCCTTGTCACACTGTATTGCCTTGCAATAGTGGCAATCACTTTTGAAACGAGAAAGAGGTAGATGACACTTCCTTATTTCAGACAGCGAGGCAGCATTTCTGAAGGAATCACCACTTGGTTCTCCACTCTTCCTGGAGACAGGGGTGTGGGTGGACAGCAGGCTGGGCTCACTTCCCTTGTTCCCTTGGCTGTTCTCCAGCAGGGACACCTGTGCTGTTGTTGCTGAGGCTGACCTGCAAGGATCCTCCTCTGGCTAGTCCACACTCTGCGCCTTTCATGGTCCCGGGACACGTGCGAATGTTGTTGTGGTGACTGTTTAGAAATCCATGAAATGTTTATGCTCAGGCATCACCTTAGAGACAGAAAGTGGCTAGTGGTTCCCTAGGGCTTGCGGGTACAGAGCATTGTGAGTCAGTCTTGACAGGCATGGGTATCTTTGGGCTCATGGAAATATCCTGGAAATTGACAGTGGTGGTGCTTGTATGCTACTATACACATATTATGCTTGATAAAATGTTTGAAGTGGGAAATCCTATGTTATGTGAATTTTGTCTCAAAAAATTTAAAGATAACACTTAAGAAAACCAAATGTCTAATCTCATCTTCTGGAAGGATTCATCCCGGTGTGGTTGTTCTTTACCTCTCACACCCTCATCTTCATCCTCTTCTAACACCCAAATGTATTTCAAAGTATAAGGCCTACCATATAATGTATGCTTGTTTTTATTTTGATTCTACATGACACTGATAAAATGCTGGCTTGACCGAAAGTTAATCTGGTTAGCAGGCTCTTCTGTGGCTTGGCTGTGTCTCCGCCATGGGGAACAGTGCTGATCTTAATGAGAAATGGAAAAATGTACCAGCACCTCTCCCTGCCACCTGCTCCGAACATGTTGACTCTGGAGTGTAAGATTCTTTATAAATACACATTTCAATAGAGTTCTTGACAATTTACCCAGACCTGAGAAGGAGCAAAACCTTTCTAAGCCAACCGGAGCACACACAAAATAAAAACCAAAAAACAAAGGAGAAATCCCAAGAGCACCAGTGCTGGACAAAGGGTTATGCTCTTGACTTATCCCTGAGCTGATTACATGCAGGACTCTTGGACACAAGTTTAATCTAAATTAAAATACTTATTTTTCACATTAAACCCCTCCAAGTGTGCCTAGGCCGCAATGCTTTTAAAATTAATGAATGAAGATTCATCCCCTTTCCCTGAAGTCACTTCCTTCTGTATGATTTTGTTGCATATTTTTTATCTGGAACTTATTTGATATTTTTCTACCCCTTTTCAATACAGAATTTTGCTATTTCTTATAGAAAAACCAGATGGAGGGGTGGGGAGAAAAAAAAACAGAACACTTCCTTCAAGTCCTTTCTGACAATAAAGACTGGCATGCTCTTGTTTTCCAGTTTTAGACCAGACCTCAGTGGTCACTGGAGGCTATTTGCTGCAAATAAATACCTAGACCATGAAGAGCTGAGGCAGGAGGGAAGGACCCAGAGCGGCTGGCAGGAGCTGAGGGCCAGCCAGGCTCAGCCACATAGGCGCTGCTGTTTGTACCTGGGCCAGAGATGGCTCTTGCCTTGGTCTCGGGGGCTGCAAAGGCCGAGTGGGACCCCGTCTTCCACAAGTATCATGGGTAGGAGAAGAACCAGGGGAACTTCTCTATGGTCACAAGTGTGTTTCTCCCGCCTCCTTACGCATTGCCACCCCTCTTTTCCCAGAACAGCGAAATGAAGAATTGTGATATTTTGGGAAGCTATTTTTCTTCTGTCTTCTTTCAAGAAAAAGGTCAAAAACTAGTAGCAGTCTGTTCATGGCTAGGTGGAAATTAGATTTCAGCCACTTATGTGTGGATTCTCTTTCGACATTCTAACTCCCAGATATGTCAGGTTACTGCGGTTGATGTCTGCACTAACTTTTACATTCCCTAAGCTTGAGATTTGGTTGTGTGTGAGATGATGTTGGGAAAATGATTCAAAATTCATAACTTTATTAGTGCTGTCAATGCCACAATTCACTATTCTGAGGAGAACCCAGGCATTAATGATAACTACCTTTCCTGTCCATTTTCTTTCTGTATGATCTCTTCACTGATGTGTTTTGTTGAATTATGAAAATGAAGTCCACATCAGTGGAAAGTCTATGCCCTGGACTTCTCGCTTGCCTCCTGCTGCTTTCTTCTGCTTGCCTGAGGCCACTAGCCAGGGGTCTGAGCCCTCATTTGAAATCAGATACCCACTTACCCACACCCACAGTGGCAGGGCCCCAGGTAGTGAGGTTTCATCTGTGGGTGTGGGGAGCACCAAGCCCAAATTTCCTGCAGCCTACAGAGTGTGGGAGTTACAATCACTACCATCATGGAAAGGGACAGGTTCCTCAGGCCCTAGCATCTAAAGAGTCCAGCCCGTGCTTCTGTACCCAGCTCCTCCCAACCTGAAATTTATATGAGTAAAATACATAAATAAAGCCTGCAAGGCTAAAAGCACAAGTATCATCTGAGAGACTGCATTGACATTTCTAGGTCATGTGACCATCTCTGAACATAAGGTCTAGAGCCACCAAGAACAACTGTTTTCTTCCAGGTATCCATCTGTTCCTGCAGTGTCACCGTTGATAGTTGTGAGCCTTCCTTCCTTTCATAATTAGACCTTTCCTTTCCCCTTAGTTCCCCTTGGGTTCCTAGTAATCATATTTGCCATCAGTTGTCTTTGTGTAGGCTCAGTGTCTTTTTAGGGATGAAAATTGTGACATCACCCTTTGTCCGTATGATAACACAGCAGGGGAAGTGCCCAGGCCACATAGCAGGAGCTGGCTGTCACATGTCCCATTCAGAGCACCTGCTGGACTGTACTGAAACTGCACTCCATGTGCCTGGCACAGAGATGTTTCCCTGGTCATCTGCCCGTCTTGCCACACACACTGTATAGCAGCGCTTCTGCAGAGCTGGGGAAAGGAGGTCCTTTGCAGCTCCTCCCAAAACCCATTTCTGCATGACTCACCTGTAGCCTTTTCCCATTTGGCACATTGTTCAGACAAAGGCGAGTTTGTGTGTGTCACTTCCCACCAGACTCCTAAGTGGAAGCCTGGGAATTGGAACTTGGGATTTTTTTCCCCTCTGTAAATGAATGCCTTGTTGGATACCTTGTTAGTACAGTGGAGTTTCTCACTTTGTATTGTAAGGAGCTGTCTGGGTCATAGGACACGTTCTTGTCTTATTACTGTGATGAGTCATTATAATTCCACTTACATACTTTGATTTTCACTTTTCAGCATCATGTGTGGTGTGATTCATAGCCAAGTTTAATGTAAGACCATATACTTCCCCCAATACTTTATATTTCAGAATTTTGTCCCTGAAGATGATGTTTTAAGTGATACCATTTAAACCTCACCTTCTACAGGTGAGAAAACAGAACTCTAGAGCAGTCCTTCTTCCTAGGGGCACTATGGACATTCTGAGCCGTGAAATTCTACCATGGAGGGAGGTATGAGGCATGATGGCGCCTTGCATGTCAGTAGGATCCCCTGGGTGTGCCAAACATGCCTCCATACATTGTCAAGTGGACCCTGGTTGAGCCCTGGAGCCGTGAAGGTAAAGATCACACCACTAGGTCATGACAAAGTCAGGAGTAGGACCCAGGTGTCCCGACTCCCAGGATTACCTTTTCCAGCTAAGGAAACAGGTATAAGCTTTCAACTCCTGCAGGGCTTACCCAGAGCTCCAGTTGGAGAAGAGGGCTCAGAGGCTGAAGGAACTGAGAGCCAGGGTGGCCTCTGAGAAACCTGGAATCGGTGCATTTCCTCCCCCCGGCTTACCCATCTGCTAGTACAGGCTGGCCCAGGGACTCACTGCCTTGGACGCTATAGCTGATCTTCTACCAGACAGTGTATATTCAGAACTCATAAGATCTATGTTCAGATCTAAATGAGAGGATACAAGAAGCAGGGGACTGTTTCTCCATGAGTGCTGACCCAGAGCCTGAGTCTCGCTGTGTGGCAGAAGCTCCGTGAGCCTCACAGACTGAGTACAACACATTCTCAGACACGCACAAGTTGGAGTGGCTCCATCGTGGCATGACGTCCTGGCTCAGGCTCTGCTTCTCTTTCCTGGGCTGTGCCAGATGTCCAGCATGTGCAGAGCTGCGTTCTGTTCTGTTTCTTCCTTTAGTCCACCGATTCCCTACTCCTGAGCAGTGGTTTAGAGGACCCGGAGAACTAAAGGCAATGAGTGGGCAAATGATGAATGTCCCCAGTGTGCTGCCACTTTGTCATGGACAGTGACATAGCAGGGACTTCGTAGCCGAGAGATCACAGGTTTTCGTGCTGAGCCTACCTCTGGAGCCAAGAAATGAACCTGTGTTTCCCTTGGATAATGGTAAGAAATGTCTGCAGCTGGGCCTCTGGGTGGAGACCATCCTAACCTTTATTTGTGAACCAGTTTCTGGCCCACCGGGCTCACTGGCCCTGGACTAAGGGGCTTTGCGGCCAAAAGGCAAAACAAAAATCTCACTCAAACCCTCTGAGTTTTTCATCCAAATGATACCAGAAAATACCAAAACAGAAATAGAACTTTTACATGAAATTACTTTTGGGTAAGAAAAATAGTCTCCAAGTACAGTTAATGAGCTGAGGGAAACAATTTCTGGTTATACTACTAGAAGTTGGGGTTTTATTCTAATAAATCATTGCTTTAGAGAAAGCCCTCTAACCTTTTCCTGTCCTTATTTCATTTATTTCATGCTCTACTGAGTATTCTTTGTGTTTCTGCGTTCTTTCTTTCCCAGCCACTTGGTCATAACCCAAAAGGAAAAAAAAATTGATTGATTCTATAAGCAATATTTCATTGCTATTGGCATTTGGACCATAATCCTCCATTTTCCACCAATCTGAAAAGAACATTCTGGAAACATTGTGCAAAGAACCACCACAGGTCAGATTTTCTAGAAAAAAGATACCAGAAAACTAAAAAAAAAAAAAAAAATCTGTTTTGTTAAAAAGAGCCTTGGTGGTCATTAACATCAGTCTGTATTTCTGAAAATTTCTCCCTGTTGGAATTGTGGCATGTTATTTCTGTCAGTGAATGGGCATTAATTGAGGAAATGTGCTGTGAGCCTTTTGTGAGAAACAGCTTTTGTTTGGTCTGCCCCTGAGGTAGCTGAGGTACACTCCTCCTGGCTGTGTTTCTTCGGCTGTGTGGGTTAATGACTATCTAAACCATTAAACAGAGATGCTCTAAGCAACGTTGCTTAACGACTGGGGACAAACTCTTTTACAAAATATGTCTTATTGGAGAAGGCCCACACTGCAATATGCCTGCCCAGTATTTAATATTTACCAGCTTCTTCCTCTCTACACCACCTGTGTTCTGTCTTTTGCCAACAGGCTATATTAAAAGCATCTCCTTTCCTCCTGTCCTTCAACAACAGCCCTGCCCACAACCTAAGAGAAACTTGAAAGATAACTCCTTAGAAAGTGGTGTATCAGTCAGGGACCTAACCAGACAAAACAGATATCACACAGAAAGGAAGGGTTTTTTTTGTTTGTTTGTTTGTTTGTTTGTTTTGGGGTTTTTTTTGGCAGAACCGGGGATTGAACTCAGGTCCTTGTGCTTGACAGGGAAGCGCTTATTCCACTGAGCCATCCCCCCAGCCCCAAGAAAGGGAGGTTTTGAAAAGAATTTTGTAAAGAGATCATTTACCAAAGTATAGATAGGGCGTAGAGAGGGCTGGGAATAGCAGGGTGCCAAGGACCCTCACCTCTCTGGGCGCCATGGAGAGCGCAAGGGGTAGAGAGAGAGTTTGGAGGCCACAACAGAAAATTGGTTACAGAACTCAGCATGGTCTTTAACATAGTCCTCGTCATGTCCTGGGACACAGAGACATCCTTGCCTGCACCTGCTGCCGACTCTTTGCTCTTGGAGGAATCCAGCTTCCTCCACCTTCTCCTCCCTTATCATTTTCCATCCCAGTTGGTGTCCTCCTTCCATTCTATGCCTATGATAATGGATAGAAGAGCAAAAGGTATTTCAGGCTTTCTCTTCTGCTGCTGAGAGCATAAAGTTTTTTTCTGCTATTAGACCAAGGACAAGGTTTTGTCTTGACTTCATTTCATCCGTTTTCCTCAGAAGGAGTCATCTTTCTCAGAAGCCTCTGTGTGACAGAATTCTGGCTGTGTGAGACACAGGGACATGGTTATAACTTTAGCCCACACACCAGCCAGGTGGTTGGATTCCTCACATGGAGGATCCAACTGAACACAAATACCCTTTGGATTTCAGCCCTTTGAAGCATTTTATATCACACTTAGTTTCTCCTTCAGATATGCTATCCATATCCAGGAGACCTGGAAGAGTTGATTGTACCTGAGGAAGTATCCTTAAACTCTCTTTGACCTGTTCAAACTAAGAGTTATTGGGTTTTGTTGACCTGATTGGAGCAGCATTGGGTTTTGTTACAGATACATCCTAGAGCATTGTAATGATGGAAATAGAAAGGTAGATAAATCGATCAATTGATGGATGATCAAAATCTGTGTGTAAATTTGTTCTAAAGGATGGGTTCCATTTGCTTTGCGGCATCTGTTCTCTTTTCTCTTACCTTGACCAGTATTCAGGGCATGGCTTCTTCTGGCGCCATGGCTAACTGAGCTTCCAGTCCCAGGGGACTTCACTTCCTGTAAGACTCTCCAGGAACATAGGGCTGGGAATGGACCTCCGTGGCACAGTGCCTGCCTGGCAAGTGCAAGGTCCAGTCTGATTCTGAGTCTGATTCCCAGCACCACTAAGTTAATTAATGGATTAATTAAGACTCTCCAACCATAGTCTCGTTCTCTGGCTCCCTGGTAGAAAGACAGAGGCAGGAGGTATGGAAATTGCGCTGGCTTTACCACATTGAGCTGCCGAACTGGGCACATCACTTTACCTGTTTAGGCTCCAAAAATACTTCTGTGAATACCACAAGCATGTAGTAGCAGTTCCTACCCAAGAAAACAATACAGAATAACTTAGTCATTTTGTCAGGACTAAAGTCTTATTGTAACAGTTATATCCAGGCAGCTACTGAGTCTTGGACAAGGGCCTTTATAGCCTCTGGAAGTCAGCTCTGTCAGATGCACAGGGAAGCAGGACGCTGAATTCCATGCTCTTCGGTGCCAGCCCTCCTTGTGTCTGCTGAGTGATTAGCAGGTTGTTCTTGCGGAGGGGGACACAAGCTGTGACTCTACAGTGTGCCCACCAAGGGGGTCATTGTATTTGTCAACCTGTCTATAAACTACACAGTAAAAATTTGAATAATAGAGCAGAACAGTTTCAAAGGACCTGTTACAATCTATCAAGTCAACAATGTACAATTTTAGAAAATCCCTAAATACAAATTTACACAATTTTGAGTTGTTTTATGACTTATCAGACCATTAATCTAAATTTTAAAGTTCCTTATTATATACTTAATCATAGCTTGTGCTTGTTTAAAAAGTACTAAAATATGTTTCAGCATGCTGAACCATAACATTGCAAGGAAGAAACAACTTCAGAGAGATCCATAAAACTTGCCAAAGTAACCATAAATAGGTTCACTGTAAGGATCTGTTCTGCATACAATTTATATGCGATAGGTTTGGCTTGATATAAAGAACTTATGTATGTCCCCTGCCTTGTCTTCCCAGGTAGGCAGTGGCGGCCGGGTGGGGGTGGGGAGCAGGGCACAGTGTGTAGAGCTAGAGTTGGATATGAATTCTCTTTCTGGTACTTACTTCCTGTGAAACTATGGAAGCCATTTTGTTCCTTTGAACAAATAAAATGGCCCCCTTAGAAGACACAGAGCAAACCCATCAGTAGATGCAGGTTGAATGTGAACCACAAGCAAGAGCAGAGACTGAACATGAAGGTCACCAGCACTTTCCCAGAGGCCTCCCTTGCACTCTTGAATAAAACCCTCTCATCCTGCCCCCACTTTCCCTCAGAGGAAACAGTGGCCAGAATCTACTCACTTCCATCTCTTTTGTAAATCCAGACATTACTGCACAGCTTTGGCCAGTCAGTCTGACTACCATTTTCTCTCCTTTCTCCCCCTAATGATATAGGTAGAAATCTGAGCAGGTTACTTTTCAATCATTTCCAACTTGTGGTCTAGTTTATCCTTACTTATAGAGCACTCTTCACTTTAGATCTCCTTTCATTTCCAGCACTTTCTCAGGAAGGATAGGTAAGATTCAGGCTTTCTACCAAGTCAGTCCTGCTCTTGCAAACTAAGAAACAGTGCTTTTGCTTGCAGCTTAACTGTCATACATGGCTGCGAAAGCTGAATAGCAGTTCCAGGCTTGTTGCCAGCTGACCTGCTCTCTCTTGGGTCCTACCCACACTCCTGCACTCTAAACTCCATCTTCTATGAGGAACACATTATTGTCTGGTCAGCTCCATTTTCAAGTGTGAGGGTTTCTTATCATGAATGAGAGTTCATTGAATCAACTCATTCTGAGTGGAGGTCACCAGAGCCCTGTCCAGTGCTGCCAAAGAGTCCTTCACCATCTGGATTGTGCTGAGGTGGATGGGATCATACTAAGATCTCTGGTACCTAAATGAGCTACAGGATGGATCTGGGTTATGTCCCCCTCCATACTTGTAGCATGTATGCTACAAGTAGCATACAAAAAGCTATCTGGAGCATCACCATTGTCTACCTACCCAACAAAGCCCAATTCTGCATCTCTACCCTGCCCAGTGAAGTACAGGTTTTTAGGACAACTCCATCAATTTCAGGTTTCCTTCTGGATGAACTGTGACTTAATGAAATTATCTGAAGGCTCCTACTTTCAAGAGCTATTATCCGGGCTGGGGAGACAGCTTGGTGGTCTAAGCACCTGTCTAGCAAACACAAGGACCCAGAGTTGATCCCCAGTACTGTGTACTGTGTTGGCCCTGGAACCCCAGGTGTGCCTCGCCAGCCACCAAGACTGGGTGTAGTGGCACACACCTATAATCCCAGCACTGGGAAGGCTGAGATGGGAGACTCAATAAGAGTCCGAGCTGTGTAGCAAGACCCTGTACCAAATAAATAAACAAAAGATTTTTAAAAAGTTTTAAAAGAACTATTTTCCATTTGAAATCAATATTGACCATCCTACAAAACCATGCATGCTTATTGGTTCTAGAAATTATGATAATAATTATGAAAATTATGATAATAATTATGAAAACATTAAACATTATCTTCAAACACTTACTGTCTTCCACCCATATGTATCTCCTACTTACCTTTGTACACACACACACACACCTACTCTTGTGATCACACTCACCCACACCTTTGTGTTCATGTGTGCACACACACGTGTGCCCAGGTACACATCACTTTAATGCCAGAACAGTGTTTTCGAGACCTGTCCATGGATGAAGTCGGGGCCCTCGGGCTCCAGTTACCCCCAAACCTCCACCTCTGGACATAGCAGCCTTGAGGACCAAGCCTTCAATACAATGAGCTTTGGGGGACACTTTTGGATCCTGACCACAAGAGAAGTGCTACAAGGATGCGCATGACCTGCCTCCTGGATTGTGATTCTCCAGGTGTGGTCCTCAGACCGGTATAACCCACATCAGCAGAAACATATTGAAAATGCCCATTATAGGGCCCCATACTGGCCGCCTCAACCAGAAGCTCTGGGAGAGAGTCCAGTAATCTGAGAGGCAACGTGAGGTTGGACACTTACACAGAGCCCTTTTTCTTGAGTAAGGAAACGTGCACTCCCCTGTGTGTGCCCATGAAATGAACTCCCTGCAGTTTATAGCTACTTAAACAGAAATGTGTCCAAGGAGTCCAGATTGGGAGGCCAACTGCCTTATAAAGTTTACAAAGTAAAGAATCTGTGCTATCCACACATGCTGGAACACACTGTAATCCCAGCACTCCAGAAGGCTGGGGCAGGAAGATTTTGATCTTAGGCTGGGCAATTTAGTGAGACCCTGTCTCAAAATAAAATTTTGGAGTTTTGTTTGTATTTGTTTGTTTGAAGGCTGGAAGCTAGGAGCAGTGGCCCACATCTGTAGTCCCAACACTCAGGAGGCTGACACAGGATTGTCAAGAATTGGAAACCAGCCTGGGCTACATAATGAGTTTAAGGCCAGCCTGCACTATGTAGCGAGACCCTGTCTTGAAAAACAAGGCTGGGGATGTTGCTCAGCACAAAGGCCATATTCTGTCTCCAGGGCCACAAGCCAAGAGCTGTGCTACAGGGTGTGTTGGTGCATACCTATAATCCCAGCTACTCGGGAGGCTCTGGCAAGAGAATCTAAACTCAAGCCCACCCTGGGAATTTAGTAAGA
>NDGM011196731.1:0-12626 GCA_002564305.1 Octomys mimax
TATATTCACAGGAAATGTTTTTGCTCATGTTCAAGAGATTTTATCCCATGATCACCTGGCTCAAAGGCAGATATACTAGTGTACAAGTGCATTGATAAAGGAAGTTTCTGACCTTTTGCTAAGCTAAAAACACAGAACAAGAGAACCAGAGAGAGAGAGAGAGAGAGAGGAAAGAACTATAGTAATGATGTACCATTTAAAGGCAAGCCACCAGTGATTTACACCCCCTAACTAAGCCCCACTTTCTAATAGTGCATTTAACTATGAAGTCTTGAGTTCAGAACCCTCATCATCCAGTCATCCCTGTAGGGCCTACCTATGAACACATGATTCACCCAGGTCCTCAATTCATGAGTCCTTGGAGAATAATTCATATTTAAAACATAAGAATGAAGGTTTCAACTTCTTTTCACAAAGGCTGATGGAGTGTACTGCATAATGACAGGAGGCATAGTTATCATGCACAATCAGCAGATCCCTGCAGCTTTTAAATGGAAATGGCCATAGTGATAAGAACCAATCTCAAAGCCTTACTACATTTGGAGAGAAATGATGGATAGGAGAACCATTAGGTGATAGAAAAGAGAGAATGAGTGAATGTGCAATTCATTCTTAAATCTTGGTCCTCATGGTCTGCTTCCTCCAAAAGGTTTTTCTCACATTAATCTCTGTCTTCATCATTAAAGTTGCCCCTTAAAGATAATTCACCTCTTTTAATATTTATCCATTCTCATTAAGCTAATATTTGCTAAGGGCATCTATCTGCTTAGTAGAGGGGCTTGGAATAAAAGTCCTGGAATAAATCAGCATAGGCCTTGTTTATAAAAAACTTATCAGTGAGTAAAGGAGTGTGTGTGTGTGTGTGTGTGTGTTATGTTGTTATATGCACAGTGTCTAAGTTGTGGTATGTATGTTATGGCATGCATTATAGGGTAGATACAATGGTCATATGTGTGCTATAGGTGCCATGCTTTCTACTGATCATTCATTTTCCATAAATATCAAGTTGGTTCAGAATGAAGGTTATCACAAAGGCCTTAGACTGGACTTATACTAGCAAAAAGGCTTATCTTAGCTCTCTGTAACTTTCTTTTTTAAAATTCAATCAAGCTTACATTTTTCCTTCCTGTGCCATGCTGAACAGACAAAAATGTTTACTTCTGATGGAAATGATTACCAAGGGTCCCTGAGAACTACAGAATCCGGACAGAAAGAGTGGGTGTGGATCAGGACCAGGGAATTGGGAAGAGGGCTCTGAAATAGAAGCAACTGGTCATCATTGATCTGATCTTGCCTCTCTTGGGTATGCAAATCCCCACAGAAGTCCAGGCAGAGCATCTTGTTAAATGGAAATTTTGAAGCTCTAAGAAGTTAAAAGGTCAGTGCAGGGAGCTGAGAGAGAGCTCAGTGAAATAGATGCTTGCCTAGTAAGTGCATGGTCCTTGTACCACAAAAATATAAATAAATTAAATAATTTTAAAAATCGGTGAGTGTTGATGTGGGATAATAATTTAGCCCAGTTGTTCCTTCCCATTGAAGAGATTCTTTCTCTTTCACAGTATCTATTGCACCTGTCATATTTTCTTTACTGTTTCAGGTTCTTATACTAGCAAGAGAGAAAAAGGAAAAAAACAAGAAACAATAAGAAAAAAGAAATAAAATCCCTTAGTCCACAAATTGACTATTAGCCTGGGAAGATCAAACAAAGATGGACATTGTATTTCTCTCTAAATCTGTGAAAATAACTGCAAAAACATGATGAGAAGATTGTTGCTCTTTTTAAGATGCAGTAAAGAATTCACCTAAGGATTCAGTCCTATGCAATGTTGGCCAGGATGATTAAAGTTCAGTCCTAGAAAAGATTAGTCAAAACAGCAATAGATTCCCAACATTCTATTTGGGGACTTTTCTCCCCCACTTCCAACCTCCATCACGTTCCTCCTGGATGGCAACTCCCTTTCTGAGCCATCCCCTTTTCTTTTCAAGGCAATAAAACTTTTAATTCCAAAGTAGTTTAAAAATGGGTGATAAAATGGAATGCCACATTTATTTATGGGTATTTTGAGGTAACACTCCCTTGTAACTCATGGTTTCTTTCAAGAGTAGCTATTTTCTTCTAGGAAGTTTGCACTGGGATGCCACTCTCCATGCTTTCTCATTATCAACCCTGTTTTTGAAGCACATTTTTTTTTCTTTGCAGAACCGGGGACTGAACTCAGGCCCTTGTGCTCGCCAGGCAAGCACTTATTCTACTGAGCAATCTCCCTGGCCTGAAGCACATTTAAATTGAGACTATATCTAGTACTTTATAAAACTATGTCACAAATGGTTTATAACCTACAAACATTGTGAAATTTTAATGATATTAAAATAGTTATAAAATATATAATAATTATCATTCAATTATTGAACAGTTCTACATACTTAGCATTACTCTCAAAGGTCTTATCAGGTAAGTTTAGCACTAAAGGCATGAATCTCTGGGAAGGATGAAAATTAAGTAGGCAATTTTATATGGAATAAAGACTGAGGTGATATGTATTACTGATAGCGTTTCCAAGAGTAGAACCTAAGACTAAGTGTTCATCTCTCCAAAGTCAAACAACTAGTAAAGTCCAGAACTTTTTAACCCAGAGCTCTCAGGCTCCCCAGGCTAGGAACTTAGCCTTGCTGCACACTAACTCACTAACTTCCTCTGGAGTTTTAGGTGGTGTCTAGCCCAAGTGTGATTCCTCTTCTTTTTTCTACCCATCACTTCTGCCTACCCACCAACCTGAAAGATCAGCGTCTCAGAAGTAAAATCTCTACATGACTTTTCAAGGACAAGCCTGTGAGTGAATCTTCAAGTGACTTGGTACAGGAAGGTACAGAACCTGTCACAGTCCCTTAAAAAATGAATGGGGTATGGACCAAGGGGCTGCTTAATGGATACAGTATGACTGGGGTATGCATACTCTTTCTGCCATCTTATGGCTTTCTTAAGCATCACTGTAGACACTGAAGCTATTTGGAAATAATGCTGCTCGCAAGAATGTATTAGCAAATATGTTTTCAGATGATTCATATGCCTGTTATCAATGAAATCATTCACATTAAAATGTATCAACAAATAAATATAATTTTATTTAGGAATCCTAAAAACAAAATAGTACGTTTGGTATTCATCTTAAAACATAGAATGTTGTCTACTTGCAAAATTACTGCCTGAGCTGACTCTCATTGCCTGTCATAAAATTTTTTGTTTGCTTATTTGCTTTTTGAAACATAGTTTTGCTTTGTATTCAGATTGGCCTTAAACTCACAATATAGCCTAGGCTGGCCTTGAACTAACAGTGACCATCCTGCCTCAGCCCCCAAATCACTGGGATTAGTGTTGTACAGCACCACACCATGCTTAGTGAGATTGTTATGTTGTCCTTCTAATTGGTCTCTCTGCTTCCTGTATTCCCATCTTCTAGCATTAATCTTATGCATTAAATCCTGATATAGTCATCTCCTAAAATATAGCAATGACCACATAAGAATGCTCCTCTGTAACTAATATGTCTTAAATTTCAGAAACTCTTTGTTGTCTTTCACAAAACTGGCCTAAAAAACATTTTTTTNNNCAACTGCCCCCCTTAACCCACCCCTACACTTTCCATGAGCATTCCTTTCTCTGGCCTGTTCTTATACCTTTATGCCAATCATTGACTTTGGCTGTCTTCCTTAAAGCAGGAATTAAAATCAATTCAATAATACCATTTTAGGATTAAAGCACCTGCAAGCAGGCTCAGGGGGCAGGGGTTCAATTCCCGAGCCTGCCATGGGATGCTCTGAGATGGCGATTGAGACTGGGCATGGTGGCACGCACTTGTAATTCCAGCACTTGGGAGTCTGTAAACAGGAGAATCATTGTGAGTCTGATCTAGTAGTGAGACCCTGAACACTTTGTAGACCCTTCCCTAAAATACAGACAAAAAGAATACCACTTCAGATTGATAAATAATAGCTAATTCTATACTTTTCTCTGACTGACAGCTCCAGTGCTTCCATTTTCTTCATGTAGTTACTCCTGCTATATTTGTTATCTGGTGTTAAAAGTTACATCTTGCCTCTGAACCCTTCCACTTTGAAAGAAAAAAAAAAAAACAATAGTTCTGTTTCCAACCTCATCTATCCCTATAGCCATACACATGCCAGCATGCCCTCAAAAGCTCACTATGCTGTTCCCTCACCATCTGGGGGATTTTGCTTATGTACTTTGCTTTAGCAATAATATGTCTCATAATTTTCATCATGTCCTTTGTCTTTTCAAATTCTATTGGATGTCAAAGTCTTGCAAAACTACTATTATACAAAAATGATATTATTATTATTCTTTTCTTTAACTTCCTGCATCACTTTGATAGCAATGCACTTTTGGTCATTTCTTTATTGGAATTGTTCCCTGAATAATTGTGACCCTGGGCACATTTAAGGAAAGAGTAAGATTAGATGTCTTATATGATTTTTTTAGAGGATTACATAACATTAAAGATACCTCTGGATGATGTTTGATACACAGAAAGTACCAAATATATTACAGCTCTTGTTTCATTTGTTCATTTTGCATTTGAGAACACATAAACACACACACACACACACACACACACACACACACACACACAATTGTAAACTGAAGACAGACTCAAATTTTTGCCCTCTAGAATGCTGCTTCACCACCACAATCACCATGATCATTTAACTTTCATTTTTATCATAACCTTAGTGTGTAGTTTACTATTTCTGTATTTAAGCTCATAAGTCCCTTATCTGAAATCCCAAAACCTACAAACTCTATAATCCAAAATTTTACATTAACTTACATGCTAGAACTACTTAAACTTATTTAATGAAATGTTCTGGTCTACTTATTTTAGGATTTTCATTAAAATATCAATGTGTCTGATTGCTAGATGTTTCCCACACTACCAAAATATGCTTTTTGTAAAATTTTTCCAAAGTTGGAAAGATCACCACTTCACAAACATACTGGGGCTTCAGAAGTTTAGAAGGCTATAGGCTTAGAATAGTTTTGATTATAGTAGTCCCATAGTAGAGCCTTCTTCCATATCTAGATATGCTGCCTTTTACACAACTACTTTTGTGCCTCCCATCAGTATATATATATATAATTTTAAAGTATAAAATCATGTTAAAACAGAAAAATTACAAGTGATGCAGAATTCCACTTAATAAAATATTATGAATTTCACAGTATTTGTTGTAATACATAGTGTTGTCTTCCAACCAGTTATTTATATTACCAGATATAAGCACACAAAATTTCAGCAAGAAAGAAATACATAAGAAATTAAAAGAAAGAGAAAAACACTTGAAAAAGGAGACAAGAGACTTTACAAAACTTGTTTAGCATTATCTGCTCTTTTCCATAGACCAACAGAAAAGCACAGTACAGCTGCCCAAACCATCCCGCTTACATATACCCCTAAATCTCTTTTCCCCCCACTCCCTATCCTTTCTTTCTCCTTAGCTGAATAACTCTTTCCTTTTGAATAAGTTCATTCCTTTTTCCCAGAGTCTATTGTACCTCTCAGTGTCCATTCATAATATATTTTTGAAGGATTTTAGAAGAGTAGGTATTCTCAGCTAGAGCCTATTTTTATATCTGTTTCCCAGATAGAGTACTTCTGACCCAGTTGGAAAATATGAACACAAACCCATTATCAGCATGCTTTAGGCTCGCAGTTATATTTTCTCACAGAAAGATTTCAGTTTTTCATCCATATCTCAGAAAGAATTAAAGTTTCCTTGTTTTCTGTATCAATGGATGGATTCTATTTTCTTTTTCTTAGTTATGCATTTTTAAGGATGAAAATATAAGTTGGCAGTGGAATATTTGTCTCCTTGCACAGTTTCATTGATTAAATCCTCAGCATTGTAATAAAGGAAAGAAAAAAAAAAGAAAAAGAAAACCCAAAAAAAGAATGAAGGAAAGGATGGAGGAGGATGGGGGATGGAAGGAAAGGAGGAATGAAGGAAGGGAGGAAGGAAGAAAGGGAGGGAAGGAGGGAGGGAGGGAGGAAGCCAAAGAAGAGGTAGAAAGGGAAGAAGTAAGGAAAGAACTTTCCAACAAATACTTTTCTTTAAGCAATGACTTTTGATGGATAGTTTAATATCTTCTAGCATTCTTTTTGATATAGTGATTAGAAAAGCAGAACTTTGTAAACATGAAAGCAACAGGACAGCTTCTAAATATATCCCATCAAGTCATAACTGCAGATCTTAATAGAGCCCTGAGGTCTCTAGGACATCAGGAAACTTTACCTCTAATTGACATGTGCAGAAATAAACCTGAACAAATTACCCTGAGGATAATGAAGTAATGAAAAAAATTAAGGTGAGAAAGAAAGTGCCAAGTATGGGTTGAGCTCTAACAGACTGATTTATTGCTTTCATATCCTTGGTAACTTCGCTAAGAAATTTAAGTAAGAATTGGGGTAGTAGCAATCAGAGTTTTTTTTCAGGAATACAATTTTACACCTAATTCTACTATTTCCCTTCAAATTTCCTATCTTTTCATCTTTTTTTTCTGTCTTGTTATCTTAGAAGTAATGTCTTTTCAGAAGTGTGTTTGGGTTTTGTTATTTTTCCAAGGTGGTCCCTAACAAAAAAGTTTTTGGTGCTGGTCCACTTTTGGCACGTGCCTGTAAATCCAGCAGTCAGGAAGCTAAGGCAAGAGTAGTATAGTAAGTTCATGGCCTGCCTGGACTAGAAAGCAAGATCCTGCCTCCAAAATAAGCTAAAAAGTAAAAAGTCAAAATTGATGCAAGACATCATGATACTATATTAAAGCAACTAAAGGAAACAATATGGATAAGACAAATATGATTATTGATATTCTTCCTGCCAAAACTTTAGTTTCTCATAGAGATTCAAGAGTGTCCTTGAGACTTACTCACTGTCTTTTCTCCTCAGGATGAATACCTATGTGTTTGTCTCTTTTGTACCACCTAGAAGCCATGTAAATTCCTAGAACACCACCAGAGGCAGGAAAAAGTCTCCCTGATTTCATAATTTCCTCAGGATAATAATAATTTTGGGTTAATTTATTTGTCACCAGGCAGGCTAATTCTCCTTCATGAAAAACTATTAGGGCCATTCTATTCACACTTTTTAAAATGATTAAATATATTTTAGACTCTAAAGTTAAAGTAACATAGAAATATATTCATCTTTGAATAATAATTTGGCATGTCATCTCTTTTTCCATTCAGAAATTCACTCTTTATTCAGTATCAATCTTTATATATATAACTTCTGCCCTCTTTCAAACAAGGCTGATGAACCAATGAGATCAATGCATAAACCTACCTATTATCAAATATGAGATACATATCTAATAACTAGGGGTAGTGGAAAGTAGATCACAGAGAACAAAACTTCAGCAATAAAAGATTCTGGTACAACAGATAGGGTAGGCAGCAAAGTATGGACATGAGAGGCAATGTGATTTGAGGTACCTCATTGATCATTGTGTCTTTTCATGCCCAGACTGTTGTAAAGTCCGTAATAATAAAAACTAGATGCTCTCACAAAAGAGACTATGTTTATACCCTCAAAAGAATCTTGGCAGTCAGTCACACTTGAAGGTATACAACTTTATTCTATGCCGCAAAACAGAGAATGAACATAGTAGGGACATCTCATTTGTAGAGAGAGGCAATAAGTCCCTTGTATTGATGGATGTTCATCATACAGATCTCCATACACAAGGAACAGTATCCACAATGGTACTGTATCATGACTACATCCTGGGAACAACAAAATTTCCTAGGAATTATATGGGTCCAGAATCTCAAAGTAATAAACCATTGAAGAATGACCAAGAGTGTTTTGTTGCCATGGGTACACAGCTCTGAGGAGGTCAATAAAAGGTGTTTCTATTCAGTCAGGTGGGAGCTTTAGTCTTGAGGAAATATGCATTAATATTAATGGAGTTCCATCTAAATTTCCAAGGTTGATGAGCTCCAGATTTTTGACTATATTAATATAAATATAATTTTATACAAAATGCACATTATATTTACTCTTTGATCTCTAGTCTCTTAACATTTTCACTTCTTCAAAATTTCAGTGTAAATTCGGGCCGGCAGGTACCTCTCAGGCTTGAGGTATTGTCATCTACTCACACTATATAGCAGTTATAAAAAGTCTGAGTGATAGTTTTTATTATACAACAATTTTCTCCAATCCCTGATCCAGATATCTTCTTTGTTGTTCTTAGGCTACATTCTCAAACATTTTGTTGAGAGTATAAAGTGTCATAATCTCTTTTTAAAATTTATTCATTTATTTGATATGGAGTCTCACTATGCAACTCAGATTTGTAGTGATCCTCCTCTCTCAGGCTCCCCAGCCCTGAGATTACCGGCTTGTGCCACCACGCCTGGTCCTGGTGCCCAGCTCAGTGCTTCTGGGGCCACCATCACATGCAGTACCAGGGATCAAACCTGGGTCCTTGAACTTACCAGGCAGGTGCTTAGATCACCGAGTTTTCTCCCCATCCCTAAGTGCCATATTCTGTGTGGGAAATTTTCACAATATTTTTTAGATTATAGAAGTATAAATCCTTTTATTTTCTGTTACTAAGGATCAAACATAAGTCCTTCTCCATGCTAGGAAATTTTAGTTTAAATCCTTTGATCTATCAAAATTCCATGAAAGAGAGAGGGAAAGAGTACTAATAAATGATAGATGATTTATAGATGAGAGACAGATGAGAAAGAAATGAGACAGATGATACAGATAGATGATAGATATCCATAGATAATATACATAGAGATAGAGATAAAGTGATATAGATAGATGACAGATAGATAGACAGACAGACAGATAGATAGATATTTTTGTGCATGAAAATATCTCCAGAAAGAAGAAAGAAATGCCTGCTTTGTTTCCTTCTAACTCAGTGGTTATTGGACACAAAAAGAGGGCATGTTCACAGTATATTTTTGTGCACCTCCTGTATTTTGAATCATATGAATTGGTTACTTATTCAAAGAAAGAATTTTAAATTGCATTTTAAGTAATTTTAGCAAGTAATACACCTTTAAGTTTACTAAACTTTCACAATGCTTTTCCCTGCCTTCCCTTCAGATGGGAAAAATTAAGCCTAGAAACTCCTCATAGAGAAAGGAATGGTGGAGATTCAGCAAGACAGTAACAGCACTCAAAGCAAATGGTGTGCGCATCTACTTTGGAAAATGAATCTGCCTTCCAGTCTCTGATGCAATACTAGCTTAGACATGTCCAAATCTGCTCCTGACTGGCATGCATGCCCTCCTAGGTGTGGTCATGGTGCTCTAGTGTTCTCCTCTTGCATCAGTTGGTCACCAGCTGCCACTGTCTGTTTATCTGTCTTCAACCCACACAAGCTATGATTTGGATTCAACAGGACTTAGCTCATATTCTCCCATATTTCTCTTTGATGTATAAATTTGTACAGTGACTGCTGAAGGCAATTATTTGTCAAATATTAGTTTTTAAATCTACGAAAAATATAGATGCCTCAAGCCAACATTTCTTATATAACTAAGATGACATTTAATGTGAAGAATGAAGGATGAATAGGAATAATTCTTTTCTATTTTGAGACAGGGTCTCACTATGTAGCTCAGGTTGGACTTGATCTCATAGTGATCCTCTTGCCTTAGCCTCCTCAGTGTTGGGATTGAACAAATCTGCCACAGTTCCTAGCAGGAATTAGTTATTCTTAACAAAACATAAGTTCCTATTTTCTTGTTAGAGATATTATTCTGAGAGCAAAAGCCTTGACTAAATTATTTTTAATCTTGAGCATTAGGCTTGCCTTCCACACCTTTAGTCACCTATTAGTGCAAATGACTTTACTGAAATTTTAGATTTCTCCGTAATATAAAATACACTTTAAAAAATCCTAACCAATCCTATCATTTTGAAATGGGAAATGGCAATACAGCATGGTTCTGTTTGTTTTAACTGGAGATTGAACTCAGGACCCTGTGCTTGCCAGGCAAGTGTTTATTCCACTGAGTTATCTCCCTGGCCCCAAAATGGCATGGTTCTGAACCATTTACTTCCTTTGTTGAAGCGTGCAAAGTATTTATTTCTGACATTAAAGGTTTTTCCACCTACTCCCTTCTTATGAATATTTCTGAAGAAAATCCATTTTGGAGACTGATTTATCCTCATTTACATCTAATACTTCTCCCTCTGCACTCAGTGGAGGAGTTCTAGAAAGGTCAGAGAACTGGAGAGGAGTGACGACCACAGAACCAAGTGCATGCAGGGCTTCAATCAGAATTAGTCACCATGAAGGAAGCAACACTTTTTTCAAAGTACAGAAATGACTATGACTGATAATTACAAATGATACAGTTAAAAAAAATTGGGAAGTTGTCTGATGCTCCAGATGTATGGATAAACACCATCCCCCAAAAAGTGTCATCTGGACAGGTGAGCTCCACAGGATGGCACATGTCACATGGCCAAAAATAGTGTACCTCTGACTCTGTCAGAAAGACACTTCCTTCATTTAGCACCAACCTAGAAGAAAGTACCTCTGCAGCATGTGCTGGAAGAAGGGACATTGCCTGTGAGTCTAATAAATAATAATAGTGAGAAACTGGCATTTACCATCTGGTCATCCAAGAGCTTCACTCAATCCAAGTATTCATAAATGCAACCTGGTCTTAATACAGTTACTTAATTTCCACAACTTTTCATTTTCTTAATTTTTATAAGGCTCTTTCCTTTGTGCATTGGTCAGATATGATTGGTAATGCTGATGTCGATCTCCTGCAACATTTATTAGTAGTAATTGTAACCCTCATAAAGCAAAGGGATGTCTTCTAGTTTGAGGCCAGCCTAGAGTACATAGCACAACCCTGTTTAAAAAAAAAAAAAGATTTTTCAAATTTTGTGCTCAGAACTTCTTTGCACGCTGCAGAAGACCCTACAAACTGTTTATGCAAATTAATTATATCTATCAATAGAAAACCTAGTCTACATTAAACATATAATACTATTTTATATTTTTATTTAATCAGAATATTTAAAAATTCTCTTTGGTTTGTTTTTTGAGCCATGAATTATTTGTAAATGCTTTACTTATTGTCTAACAATTTGAGGACTTTGCAGATAGATTTGTGCTTATAATTTCTAGTTTAAAAAAATTTCTAGTTTAATTATACTGTGGTCCAAGAGGATATATTATTTCTTTTTTAATGTATTAAGACTTCTGCTATAGCCAAAAGTGTAGTCTATGTTGGAAAATCTTTCATGTATACTCTAAATGACTATGTAGTATGCTGTCATTGGTTGAATGTTTTATAAATGTCCATTAACTCAAATGAACTATAAATATTTTTAATGTCTTATCTTACTGGCTTTCCTCTTTGCCTGATCTTCTGATTACTCCCCAAATCACTCATGTCTCCAGCTGTAATTGTAGGTTTGTGGACTTTGCCTTTCTAATCTTACGTTCTGTGTACTTTGAGATTCTGTTGGTAGGCTCATGCTCATTTAGGGTTGTTACAGCTTCTTGGTAAATTGACTCTGTTACTATGTAATGTCAATTTTTATCTATAATAGTATTTGTTCTTCTATTTTGTCTGATAAAAATACAACTACTTCAAATTTCTATTTCTAAAATTTGCATGGTAGAGCTTTAAAAGATTAAAGAGCTCTTTAATCTTTTTCATTTAATCTATGTGTTTACATTTAAATTGGTGGGAATTTTTTTTTTATAGAATCTCACTGAAGCTTACTTTTTAAAATCTAATCTGACTCCCTTTTTGATACTTTCTTTAATAGATATATTTTTGTATGAATATATAATGTAATGTAATTACTGATTTCACTGGATAAAGATTAATGTTTTGCTAGGTACTTTCTGTTACATATATTCTTTCCTTTTTTTCCCCCCTAAATCAGGGACTTGCTATTTGCCCAGGCTGACTTTTTTCTTATTGTTAAGCAATTAAAATTTTAAGAAACATTTTAATTTACCATCATTTGTGTAATTTCTAGTGCTAATCATTCCTTTCTATAAATTCAAGTTTGATCTAGCAATATATTCCTTGACTTACAATACTTCCTTTGCTATTTTTTGTGCCTGGTGGGAATAAATATTAGTTTGTATTAATATGAAAGTGAATTTTAAAATCTTGAAATATAATTTTGTTGGCTATAAAATTCTTCAGAGATGTTTTTCTCTAGCACTTTCAAGATATCTTTCAAGTATTTTTTGACATAGTTTCTAATATGCTGAGCTGTAAAAGGCTCAAGTCAACAATTTCTGACATTGCCAATCCTACAGATAACCCACTACTATTATGGACTACTGGACTATATTGGAGCATTTTGCTGAATTCATGCACCTACAATATCTAAATGGCAATGGAATACCCATCTCTGANAAAAGTAAACAAAAAAGGGGGATACAAATGAAGGACCATTTTGTATCTGTACATGCAAAATAGGATAGATATACAGCTATTTTCTCTTAATTCAATGAGAAGAAAGATTTGCACTGATAATGTTTAGACAGGATATCATGTCTGCATCTTGTACTATGAATAACCACTACAAAGACAACAATA
>NDGM011196735.1:0-12236 GCA_002564305.1 Octomys mimax
TGTGCTCAGTTCCTTCCTGTTGCTGCCCTTGGTGGTGAACCTGTTGTGCCCCTCTGGCAAGATTTTCTGCTTCTGGACTAGCTGGGTTGTTCTGTTCCCTACACTCTCTGCAGTGATTGCAGCTGAGGGGTTTCACCACAGGCCTGTATGCCAGGCCTGATCTGAGTCTGTAGAGGACAAGGTGGAGTAGGGGGGAGAGTCAGCTTTCCCACACTCTCACTGGGCCTGTAGTAGGTCTGGAACTGGGGGTTCCGAGAACATGACAGAAATTCCTACTCTATGGGTGGGACATGGGAGGGTACTACGGAGTGATGGGGTGTGTCCCAAGAGGGTGAAAGAGGTGTCATCCACATTGCACCTGAGCTGGAACCAGTAGGTCATGCCAGCACAGGGTAGCCAGAAGCTCTCCTACACACTCACCGGGCCTGGGCTAGGACTAGGTCTTGTCATTTTTCTTTATATCTAAACAATTATCTAAATAGTTATAAAAAATTGTAACATTTCTCACCAGTTTTCACTAATCAATATTAACTATATTATAAATCAAGTTTCTACATATATACTATTTTGCTTTTGGATAGTAGAATAAATGCCATTGACTTATTTATCTACCGTGCTTCAGTATTATTCACTTAGATTTATAAATAGTACTGATTTTTGAAAATATAAATTCTACAATTTTTTGGAGAAACTCAACAATTACTTGAAACAAAAATACAAAATTAGCATTAGAAACTTAGAACTTTTGTAAAATTTGAATCAATTTCTATATAGACATGTAATGCTAAGAAAATGGAAGATGATACATATTCAGGAAGAACTACTGCTAAGTAGAAAAAATTCCAAATATCATGAAAAATGGTTTCTATGGGCATGCATAGTATTTATCAGCTTAGGATTTGTAGGTCTGAAAGAAATTGAGATTTTTATTAACGTATTTATTTTTTAGTCTTTTTATTTGGTACAGTCTCTTGCTATGCAAGAGTCTGTATAGCAAGTCTTGTAGTTATCCTCCTGTCTCAGCCTTCCCAGTGGTATGATTACAGGCCTGTGCCTGGTTTCAGTGGCTGGCATGGTATGCAGTACTGAGGATCAAATTGGGGTCCTTGTGCTTGCCAGGCAGGTGCTTAGACCACTAAACTATCTCCTGGGCCTGGGAAATTGAGATTTTTAGAAAATTTACAATTACAGGAGTACAAGGCATGAATAAACTTGCTGAATGGCTTGCACACTGCAGTAAATTAAAAAAATAAAAAGAACAAACAAGAATACTTATCACTTTATTTTTATGTTTGTGATGTTATATATACCTAATCACACCACTTCAAGAAGAGAGAATTGTACTGATTAACTGCTCAGTTTTTTGAAGGAAGGAGGCACTTCCTAGATGTAGCAAAAGAAACCAGACAACAAAGGATTTAAATTTGTCTTGCTTTAAGTAATCTCAGAATATGGGAAATATTTCTATATAATTTAAAATGCAGAAACCAAAAGAGGAAAATGATACATTCAATTATATGAAAAATTAACTTCTTGTAAAATAAAATCCACCATAAGCAAAATAAAAAATTTAGATGATAAATTGAGGATCTCTTGCAATCTATGTCATGGAAAATATATGAATTCATATATATATATATATATATATATATATATATATATATGTCAGATAAAATCTCTCCTGAACCAGTAAATAAAAAGACCAATAATATAATATAAAGCCAGAATGATATGAACAAACATATCATGAAAGTGGAAAGTGGATTATTTTAAAACATATGAAAAGATGTTAAATCTAGATAATAGAGAATTTTAAACATAAATCATATGAAGACTTGGCTTTCACTATTGCATTATGAAAGATCAAAACACATGATAATGTCTTCATGGTGGGGTGTGAAGAAAGGCACTCTTGCTGGTGTGAGTGTAAATTAGGGCTATTAGACTTTCTGGCCAAGGAGAGAGGATTCTTCTGATTTCCTGTTATCACTCATAGCTCTCTACCTTTGTATTCCCCACGTGAAGCTTAGCAAAGAGCTGGCTCACCAGGATGGAGTTTGATCATTGTCCTAACACATGGCCTCTGTTGAATATCAGCAACACTAGTATGTGAAGGCTGTACCTGTGTTCTGATCCCACAAGGACATCTTTACAGTTGAGAAAACGTTAGCTGTTAAGGAGTTAAAGAGGTATTTTTTGCCCAGTCATCCTGTCAATAGAAAGGGCAGGGAAGTTATTTTCCTAGAGCATCTTTTATGATACATACAGCTATGTCCAGCCCAGCTTGCGATCCTCACATTACCAACAGCACCGTGAACACTTGCAATGCTTGCTCTGTGGGCTGTGAGGTCTTCTGACAGGCCCAATGTTGTCTCACACCACGTGACATAAATGTGTATTATGTGCATGGGCCTCAATTACACATGCCTAAACATTAAAAACTTACAAATGCATGTAGCATGTTCCTCAAAAATTGAATATTTTAGTATTTGATTTACAGATGCAGTCACACACCCATGTGAAATATTTAAGCAAAACTGTCACAGCATTATTTGAGATAGTAAAATTTTGGAAATAATATAACTGCCTACAAATAGATAGGTAAGTAATGGTATATGTGTACAATTGAAACCTAAGTAGCTACAGAAAGAATGAGGAAGCTCTTTAAGTTTAGATATGGAATAATTTCTAAAATATATTAAAGATATTCCACAACTTGTGTAAATAGAAATGGGAAACTTTATGCACCCATAGGTCATTTCTCTAATTCTTCATTCTTGATAGATATATATTAAATTGATAATATCTATTTCCCTCAGTAAGAGCCTTTGCTCAGCTACGAATAAGATAGAAATATTTCATTGTATGTTCTTTTGGACCTTTCAGAATTTGAACTATGTAAATGCATTATATCTCTGGAATAAAATGTTGAATAAAAAATAGGGAACCAAGCTAAATAAGTAATCTGCAGAAGTTAGATATCATCAGGGGAGTCATGAACGAAATGCTAGAATAGCAGGAGTAAGAGCAGACACAGATAACCACTCTGTTATGGTTCAGGTAGTAGATCGTTTAGAACAAAGAAGCCCCTGTGTGGCTAGGTGGAGACAACTGACGCCCACCTTGCATGCTACACTCTGAATACTGGTCTTTCTTTTGTCTTTGGAGCAATCCTGTCCATTGCAATTTTGTTTATATTGGCATTTTTCAGATTTGCTAGGAAAGAGAAAATTCTGAAACTCTTTTTAAATGGTGGCTTTCAATTTCTAAGAATGTTCAGCTTAAATTATGTTGGCTAGTTCTTTCATTCCTTCTCTGCCATGAGAAATAAATCTGACAGCCATCTTTATGAAATACATGGAAATATATGAAAATATCAGAATCATATATGCCTCCTGTAAATAGAATTTCAGCAAAATTATTCCCTCAAAGGTAGTGGAAAATAACTGTGATGATCCTACAAGTTTTAAAATCCCGTATGATTCCTACAAAGAGTGCAGAGGACTTTCTACTCTGCAGGGAGCTGAGGAGATGCCAGACAAAGTAATCACTTTCTGCTTGCTCAAGCTTTGACTGTGGTTTTCCATTGGAGGCAGTACTTCCCATTTCTCACCTCCAGTGTTGCAGAACTTTGGGAATAACCACACATCTGGCTTCAAAGCAGAACAATAAATCTGCATCGCAACATGGAATTTAATGAGTAACAATGAAATGAGTGATATTTTTGGTACAAAGATATATCAGTAAGCTGTTGAAGAAAAAAAGTTGTGATCATGTGCTTAATAATAATAATAATAGCTACTACTTATACAGCATTACCCATGGTAGGCACACTACTGAACAATTTATGTACATCACTTCATTTAGCCTTCACATCAATGTTATGACCCAAGTGCAATTACTATCACAGTTTTCTATGACTAAAGCTTGAAACAAGCTTTGGGTCCTTTGCCCAAGTTGATATAACTCATGGTTGACTTAACTACTGGAGCCAGTGGTTAAGTTAAGCCTTGTAACTCTCTCTACAAATGGTAACTTGATTTTTTTTTCAGTACTGGGGATTGAACTTGGGACCTTAGCCTTGCCAGGCAGGTGCTTACGCCCTTGCAGTATCTCCCCAACCCTACAAATGGTAACTTGAATCACTATATTATACTCGACTAAACACAGAGAACACTCTCTAGGTGCAAAAATTACAGCAAATGAGTGAGATTCCTTAGAGAGTGAGATGAAATAAAAATATACAGCCCCTTTAATACAGCTATGTAGACTTACGTCTTTCCTGGCCATTGAATAAAAATTTGGACAGGTCCGAAAGTTTTGCCAGTATCTCTTAGCTAATAAAAAATATCCCATGCTTCTGGATGCAATAGCAATCTCACTTCATAATTAAAATAGCCAGTCCATGGAAATAACCAAGACTGTAAGCTTAATTTGATGTTAAAGCTTCTTTTTTATCCTACTAGAATAAATTTTCTCTGACTTTGCCAGTTTGAGAGTGGCTTGGGAGGCAGAAGCCATATAGAGGCAGGAACGGTTTAACATGGATGGTACTGTCATGCAGCACAATCTCATATCATTGATTACTGGCCTTGGCAGATGTTCCCAAACTGATTCATAATCCTTTGGGGTAACTTTTATGTACTTCTCAAAAAATTTTCCCCAGGAATTTCTGTCCACTTTTCATGAAGCTATAGTAGTGCTACTATTGTAGATGTCAGGCTATGCATCCTCACCAGACCATGGGCACCTGTCTGATACAGTGCTGCCTTCTCTCTAGATAGTCTTGCAGTGGATTTGACATTCCAACTTGAGCCCCACAATTCTCTTTGGGATTTCCATTTAGGTGTAGTTATTTTCTAAAGCAGGTATAACTTCCTACATTTGAACTTTTCTTGAAATGGAGGTGGCATTGGCATAGTTATTCACAGATTGCCCGGGACACAGGTCAAGCTCTTTGTGTAACTTTCTATATGTCTTCTTGGCTTGACTCAAAGGGTAAGTACACTTTGCTCTATTTTTATGGTAATGAGGTACGTGTGTTTGAGTCAGAATGGGTGGCAAATTCCATAGCATTCCAATAACTCACTCCAAAATTTTCCACTAAAAATAGTTCCTTTCTTGGTCTCTCCAGGCTTTATTGTCCTCAAGACAGTCATTATACTATGGCTTTCCAAAGCAAGTCTCCATAGTTTCTCTTTTGTAGGTTCTGCATATGTGGCCTAGCTTCTCACTTTAAGATGTGGAGACCTTGACACCTATTGTTTTGTTCTTTGTAGGATTTAGGCTGAAAGAGAGACAGAAAAGCCTTATTTTAACATAATACTATAAATGCTTTTCTATATTGGTTAACTGATCTTGGAGGGAGTAGCAAGTTTAAAAGTGAATAATTGTCTTGCACTTTCCAAAACTTTAGCTATTTCAATTTTTATTATATTTTCTTCAGGCAGAATAACAAGTCTAAATGAGGCAGCTGAGACACTAAATCCTTAGTCCTCTTCAGTTTTTAACCTGAAATTATCCTTCCACATTTCAAAATAAGCTTATTCTATACCATTTTCACTCCAAACTTGGAGCTTCTAAATATTCAGTTAAGCCTAGCCAACTTAATTATCTTAGCTAAGTGTTTCTTTCTTGTTCATCTTAATGTTCATTTATCCTTTCCTGGGATATGAGTCATTCATTATGACAGAGCTATATAAACAATATACTTCTTTCTTGAAGTAATCTTAATGTTTTTGAAAGATTGTATTATGATAATTTATCTGACTTCCATATAAACAGAAAGGAAAAACTGAGTTCAAGGCCAATAAAACAATATCTTCTTAATCATCATCCTTTTCACTGCCCTATATTTATTGCACATTAAAGATCTCAGTTCATTTCATTTTAGTCAGACATTTCTAAATCTTCCAGGATGGAAGCAACCTCAAATGTTCTCTTCCTTTGCTGTCTATGCCTGACTTGTGCTCTGTCTCTCTCTCTCCCTCCCTCCCTCCCTCTTTCTCTCTAAGAGAATACAACACTAAAAAAAATAGCAGAAACTTTACAGAATTTCACTACACAAGGTGATAGGAATTCACCAATGGTTGTTATATTGCATAATGTTGTGTTCAGATCAGGTGTTCAGATTAGAAGATATAAGCCTGTAAAACTATTAAGAAAAAATTATTAAAAAAATTTAAAAAGCAGAGAGAGAAAGAATTTAAGCATTAATTGTTCCTTTCAATAGATCAGCAGATATCAGCAGTACAATTATCCAAGTGACTATATATATTTGTTTTTCCCTTCCTTCTTTCTTTTCTTCTTTCCCTCATGCCAGTTATTCCATCCCTTTGAACAGTTTCTTTCCCTTTTACAGTATCTACTGTACTTTTCAGATTTTATTTACTCTTTCAGTTTCTTACAGTAGGAAGACAATGTGATGTTTACACATGTGGGTCTGATTTATTTCACTTATGATTACGGTCTCTGGTTGCATCCTTTTACTTGTAAAAGTCTCAAGTTTATCTTCTTTATGGATGAGCAATACTCCATTATATAAAAATACCACATTTTTTATCCATTCCTCAGTCGATGGCATTTGAATTGTTCTTAAGATTTAGCTATCACAAATTATGTTGCCATAAACATAGGTGCACATATATCACTGTGGTATGAAGTTTTCAGGTCTTCTGGAAAAATACCCAGGAGAGGAATAGTTGAGGTGAATAGGACCTCAAGTCATTTTCTTAGGAATCTACACACTGATTTCCATAGATCTTGTACCACTCTGCACTCCTACTAACAGTGGGGATGAGTTCCTTTTTACCCCTAGATCATCCAGCATTTGTTATTGGTTGACTTCTTGATGACAGCCATTATTTCTGGAGTGCAATGGAATCTCAGTGTTGATTTAGTTTGTATTTCTGAAATGACCAATGGTATTGAACATTTTTCATGTATTTATAGCCATTTGTATTTCTTCATCTCAGAAGTATATATTCCTCTCAGATGCTCATATTTGATTGGGTCTTTGATTTTTTGGGGACCTGATTTTTTAAAGTTCTTTGTATGTTCTAGTTTGAATTCCTTTGTCTAAGTAGAGTCAGATTCAGTGTCCTGAGTTCAATTCCTGGCACCACAGAAAAATAAAAATAAATGAGTAAGTAGAGTCAGCTAATTTTATTTCCAGTTTGTAGCTTTTGTTTTTATTCATTTGGTGATTTCTTTTGATGTGCAGAAACCTTTCAGAAAGGTGAGATCCCAACTGTTGATTCCTAGAAATATTTTGCATGCAGTTTGATTATTGTTCATGAACTCTTTACTTTCCCCTATATCCTTAAAGTTTCTACCTATTTTCTCTTCCAGAAGATTTAGTATCTCTGTTTTAATATTCAAACCTTTGATCCATTTTGATTTTAGTTTAGTGCATGGTGATGATAGACATCAATTTAATTTTAGCCTTTGTCATATGCGAAGCCAGTTTTACCAGTGCCATTTATTGAAGAGGTTATGCTTCTTCCAGTGAATGTGTTTGGCCCCTTTGTCTTAGGCAAGGAACTTTCTTCCAATCCACATCCGTGAGTCTTCATCCTAAAGAGCTTCGTGCCCATTATCTTCTTTTCTTTCCCTCTCAATTTTATTCATAGTCTGGTGTGGCATAACAACCACTCATCTATAGTTGATTTTACTAGTTTTATTTTTATTTTTTGTTTAGCTGCAAATAGTTTTATTTTGGCTCTTTTACATTACAGTGAAATCAGTTGCTGGAAGGAATGTCTCTGACATTTGACTATTAGATTATTGAGTATTGGGGTAAGGGATCTTATTCACCTACTCAGTATTCAGCAGAGAGTAGAAGTTAGAATATTCATATCAATAAATATATTTACATTACTTTCTGGATAGTAGCTGCATAACCAGTTAGTCCTTCAAAATTAAAATGAGTGAAACCAAAGAAATCATCATTTGCTGCCAACTCTTCCTAGTGATTTCCCAACTTCAATCCCACAGACATTACTCAGTCTTTTGTTGGCCTTATCTACCTCACTAATCAGTCATCAAATCCTATTTTTACCTTGGGGCGATTCTTCTTCCCTATTTCTTTTTTCATTGGGTTTTACTGTGGAATATTCATACAGGTGTATAATGTACTTTGGACTTATGAGTTCCTGGGCAGTAATTTTGCATTTGATTCTTGTTTCATTTCACCTTCTAAATCTTCATTACATTTGGTTTGGAAAATAACATTAATTCTGTAAATCCTTATCTGTACTGTAGAGAAAGTGAAAATTTTGAAGTCAGGTAAATCTGCATTTAAATCTTAACTCAGCTGTTAAACAAAGAACAACTTACTTAATCTTTTTCAATTTGAATTTCCCCATTGTGATTTTTCCTGTAACCACTGATTAATTCCTCCACTAGATATAAAATCTTTTAAGAAAGAATTATGTCTTACTTAAGTTTTTATTCTCACTAATCTATCATAGTTTATGGCACACTGCTTCTACTCATTGGTGCTATTTGCTGAATAAATAATGTGATAATAGCTATTTTGTAATCCAAAAGCATTAAGTAAATTAAATGTGATAAAAGATGTCAAGAAGCCTAAACAAGAACACAGAAGGGGTCGTGCTATGACTTCTATGGTTTAAGATATAAAAATGGTCTCACAATGTCATGTGTTTGAAAGATGATTGGATCGTGTTGGTGTTACACATATCCATGAGCCCACCCCAACATAAATTCAGTTGGTGTCTGTGCTGTTAGTCAGCATGCACTGACCTGGGAGGGTGTGTTCTTGTCCTCAGCTTCTCCCCTATCTCTCACTTTCCTGGTTACCATGAGTTCAGCACTTCCTCCCTACCATGCCACTCTGCCCTCCTATTTATGCTTCAGAGCCAACCAGCCATGGATTGATGCTATAAGACCAAATACCTGTGTCATCTAATAAGTTATAGCTGTTGAGCATTTTTCCCAGAGGGGGAAAATGGCTGATACTGTGACTTACACCTCTAAATGAAAGCACCATAAAAGCTTCCGCCTGGCATCTGGTAGTTGGCAGTGCCAACTATCATCAATGTGGGTGATAACATCTTTGGAAGCCTATTCATTTTGGCATACAAGTTAACAGAAAAAAAGAAAGACCATCTAGCCAACAGATGTAATCTTGAGACATCAAAAATATGTATTGTTTAAAGCAACTAAGCATGGGGGCAGTAATGGGTGGAATATAAGGTAAATCTAAAATTCATGGCATTGCCTTAAGAGACAGGACTGTAGAAAGAGGCCTAAAGGGCAGTAGGGAGACTCTTAGGAAAGGCTAAGATGACAATAAGAAAATTAACTTTAGAGAACAGAGAAAAAGCACCCAGCCTTATAGAGTGATGGAATATTTGATATTACTATCACCTATAGTGACATGGAAGATAGAAATTATAATTAAGGAATCATGGATTTGGCAAAAACAGTTTCCAATCAAAACATCAAAACTGTCAACTGCCTTCTTTGAGCTGTTGATAATGAAGTGATGAAAGGGGGAAGAATGAAAGAAATAATTTGACTTTCAGGCAGAGTATAGGGGAAATTGCTTTCAACCTGGTAGTTTAAAAGTTGGAAAATAAAACTGTTTTCCAACCTCAACCTCACCAGATGTGAGGAAAATTTGGAAAAGTAAAAGTTCCTGGAAAGGATCAAGCCCAGGGTGATGCTTAGTGTGATGTGTTTCAGATCAAGGTCAAGTCAAGCATGTGTCCGTAAGATTGTTCAGTAAAACTTTAGAAAGATTAAAACTATTGTATGCTTGACTATTTCATCTAGATTTTAAAAAATAAAAAAGTGTCTTCCAAAATATTAATGACATGATTTATACACCATTTGGGGTAGAAAAAAGAACTTGCAAAGATTTTACAGGTAATGCTCGCCAATGCTGTAAATTTCGTCTCAAGGTTGAAGGAGCCTATTTTTATTCTCAGTAAGTGATCGTGGCTTCTGGTCTATGAATGGCAATAACAATAAATGTGTGAGTCTAATGTACAATGATGCTAATGTCAGTCAGATTTATAGGAAATCTACCTTATAAGAGAGAAAATTTCTTAACCAAAAACATGGATCATCGTTTAGGAAAGAGAAAGTATGACTCACTGACTGGAATCCAGAAGGCTGAGCCAAAGCCAAAGAAAACCATTCTGAAGTGAAGAGATGGGCCTCATTTGAAGTACATGAATTTTCCAATACTAAATCAGAAGGGAATAGCAACATGTGATTGCCTGGATTAGGATTAGAGTTAGAGTTGTGGTAAGGGTTAAAAGGTTCTAGTGTTGCTTACCCACATTTCTGATATGATGGTGTCCAGTTGCTTGGTTTGGGAACCTCCCAGGAGATGAGTAGAAGACAATTCAGGGTGTTTGGATCAGTGGCCATAGATAAAGAATAGATAAATCATAGATTGATCTATGTAAATGAGACAAGAACACTTATTCCCAAAAGGAATCTATTAAATTAGATTTCAAAATTTAAGAAAACTGAAAGATGTTTCAAAGGTGATATTTTGGGTAATGATAATAGGCTAAAAATAATTTTCAGCTGGGCGTGGTGGCACATGTCTATAATCCCAGCATTCAGAAGGCTGAGGCAGGAATATCTTTGTAAGTCTGAGATCAGGCTCAGCTACAAAGTGATCTCAAGGCCAGCCTAAACTTCACAGTGAGTTCTTGTCTCAAAATAATAATAATAATAATAATAATAATAATAATAATAAATTTTCATGTAACAAAATATATATGTATTTTATGCCCTTTAGGTAGGTAATAGAAATTGCTTTTACAAAGATGGTTGTTATAATATCTGTTATCCATATTTTTTGGGATGAATTGCCATCTCCTTATGCAGGCACGGAATATACTTTCCTTCTTAAAATTATGATACTTCAGTAACCAGTTCTGAACAAAAGAATGGAGGTAGATGCTAAGTTCTGTAACTTCCGAGGCTCATCCTTAAGAGATCCATAATATCTCCCTTTGTCATTTGAACTATCCCTGTTAGATGTTTGTTATCAGGAAGTAAGCGAGCCCAAGAAGCCCTAAGGAGAGGGCTCAGTGGATAAAAATGAGATCTTGACTGACAGCACCAGCAAGCTCCCAGTCTGTCAGTCCTGTCAGTCCACTAAAATGTGAGACCACTTTGGATATCCTAGTCTACCAGCTGAATTCAAGAGAATTGCACACACCCATGAAAGCTCAAAATATTAAATTTTCATTCTTTTGAGCAACTTATCTGTTGGGGTAATTTGTATCACAGTAATAGAGCTAGGCTATGGTTTACTATAACTTTCCACAGTTTACCTTATGGGGTTGATTAGAACAAATCTTGACATTTATTTGCCCAGAGTGGCTGGCTTTTTTGAGGTTTGGAATTCCCAATACCTAAAGTAGTATCTAATTTAGTAAAGGCTTGCTACATTAAAGCATATATTAAATATATATTTTAATTGGGATTGCATTGAATCTGTATAAAATTTTTGGAATATGAACATTTACTTAATGTTGGTTCTTCTCTTCCAGGAGCAAGCAATATCTTTCCACTTACTGAAATCCTCTTTGATCTTTTTTTCAGAGTAGTATCTTTCCACTTACTGAAATCTTTGATCTTTTTATCACAGTAGTATAATTTTCTTTTTTTCATCTTTTAAATTTTTTATTAGTAGATATTTTCAATACATAATTATTACATTTCTCTTGGGGATCTGCTACACATACATACATAATACATCTTGATTCTTTTTTATATCCCTCTCCCTCAATTTTTTTCTATCCCTGCTTTACCTGAACTGTCCTGGGAAAGCTTTCTTCCTATTTTATAACTAAAGACTTATGTAGCCTATTGGTCCAGCAGAAAATATTTTGTATCTTTATTTCATATATATATATATATATATATATATATATAACCTTGAAGTAATAATTGGTGGTTATTATCAGTCATGTTAAAAACAAAAGTTTCAAAATATTTTTTATTAATTTTAATGAGAATGAAATAGCAATGAGATAGTTTCAAAACAGGTTAGTAAGGCAGTTACAATAATTAATACATTGCATATTGTTGTCTTCATGGTAGTTATTCAGACTACAAGATGCAGACATGATATCTTGTCTAAACACCATTAGTACAAATCATTCTTCTCATTAAACTAAGAAAAAGCAGCTATATATCTATCCTAGCGATTTTGTATATATATATATATATATATATATATA
>NDGM011196738.1:0-28794 GCA_002564305.1 Octomys mimax
ACTACTGGACTATATTGGATTATTTTGCTGGATTCACACACCTACAATATTTAAATGGCAATGGAAAACCCATCTCTAACAAAACTATAAAAAAGGGGGGATACAAAGGAAGGACCATTTGTATCTGTAATACAAAATAGGATAGATATACAGCTACTTTCTCTTATTTCAGTGAGAAGAAAGACTTGTAGTAATAGTATTTGGACAGGATATCATGTCTGCATCATGTACTAGGAATAACCACTAAGAAGATAACAATATGCAGTGTATTAATTGTTGAAACGCTCCTATTAATTGATTTTTATACTGTCTCATTGCTGTTTCTCAATAAAATTAATAAAAATGGTCACGTTCTACTGTAAAACTATGCATGTTTGAATATTCATTTTAGTACATGCTGTATGGATACATAAGCTCAGAAAATTGATAAAATATTGCTGTATTTTGGATCTTTTATTTTTTATTAGTATGTGTTTGCAGTGTACAATGATTACATTCTTTGTGAGTAGTTGGTACATGGATATAACACGTCCTAATCCTTTTCCCTCAGTCTTCCCTTTGCACCCTACCTGCTTGTCAATCTCTCACAAAGGCCTCTGTATCAAGGGCTTAGATTCTGCCTGGCTCTATTGGGAATGACAAGAATTTTAAAAGGTGGGGCATATTGGCAAGTCTTAATCCACTGGGGCTGTGGCCTAGAAAAGAACTGTGAGACCTGAGAGTCTTCTTTTATCACTGTTTTGTTTCTTCATCACAAGGTGAAGACTTTCCCACTCCTACTGGCCTGCCCTCATTCCCACCGGCATTCCGTCAGAGGTCCGATGGCTGGGGGCCTATTTGGGCAGAGACATGAGCATTTAAACCCATGAACCAAAGGAAACATTTTCTCTTCCTAATTTGCTTGTCTCAGAAACCTTTATGGTAACCAGAACCTCATTAACCCAAAATCTCATACCAAGAAGTAGGATCTCTCTAGTTACTACAGATCTGAAGAGGTCTCTTAATTTATCTCCAGTGTAGCAAACTTCAGAGAAATTTGCATGAGGAGGAGGACGGTAGAGAAAGCCAAACATGCCAACAGAAGAGTTTAGTGGTGATTATTTAATGAGCTTTTTTAAGGCCACAATTTTATCAATAGAATCATGTGTAGTAGAATTTACATTGATGATGTTAACAATAATGAGATCTGTGTTAGGCATTTAAATAAAGACTACACTATTGAGATTTTGTAGGACATGGAACTGAGAGACCTTAGACCAGCTTACTTGGCAGAGGAAATTTCAGTGCACAGAGCATTCAAACAGCATCAAGGGAGTTATTGGCTGCTTCTAGCCAGATGTACAGTGAGAATCAGGAGCAAAGAGTGGTTGAGTGGAGGATTTGCAAAATTTGCATTGAGCCAGAAAAAGAGCACAGGAAATTTCTGTCCAAGGACTCTTCAATTATCAGTGGTGATAAGAAGAAGTCAAGTTCTTTGCAGAAGGACAGTAGGAAAGATCTCTCCAGGGCATCTTGGGAATGTGCAAAGCCATCCAATTCATGGAGTTTTCTTTCAGAAACTTTCCTTGCAGAAAGAGCCCTGAAGGCCCTTCCTCCTCCAGACTACTGAGGGGTACATTCACATGCGTAGTCAAAAAGGCACGCAGAGGCCAATGCTGTGATTCAAGTGAGTCTAGATTCAGAGTGTAGTGGCCAGAGACCTTGATGTCATCTACGTGATGCTGGCTTAAAGGGTATGCAACTTGAAAGAGTTAGGAGATGTCATGGTTCTTTTTTACTTTTCAAGGTTTTTTTTTTTCAGGGTCTCAGTGCACAGCTCAGATTCGTAGTGATCTTCCTGACTTCTGCCTCCCTAGTGCTGGGATTACAGGTGTGCGCCATCATGCTCACATTCCATTACCAGCTCAATGCACCTGGGGGTGGGGTTGGCACAGCATGCGGTGCCAGGGATTGGACCTTGTCCCCTGCACTCGCCCAAGCAGGCGCTTAGTCTACTGTGCTATACCACTGGCCCTCTTGCCCATATTTCAAGGAAAGTTTGGAAGCTCAGTAGTGTATATGAGGACTGCAGTGCATGGACATGTGAGAGTGAAGCTGAACGGACAAGTCAGACACCAGCTAGCAAGGAAGCCTACCAGGTACAGTCGCAGAAGGCAGGCAAAGCCATGTAAGTGAATTGCTATGCAGGTTACAGCAGTGCAACCCAGAGCGGCAGAGGTGTCCAAGCACTTTCAAGTCCACATACATTCACAGTGTGTTCTGGATCCTAAATGGAGTCTTTAAGACTTAATGCTAGCCCCAGTAGGTTTCAGTGTTGCTTTGACCAAACTCTCCTTGCTACTTCCCCATTCTGTTTATTTGGAATAGGAATAGTTACCTTGTTCCTGCTCCATGATTGCATCCTGGACATATATAAGTTGTGTTTGTTTATTTTTTAAAGACCATAGCACAGACATCTACATGAGTCTCAATGGTGACTTTGGGCTGGGATTTTCAAAATACTGTAGCCATCAGCACTTGGGATTGGGCTGATGGCATTCTGCACCATGCAGTGGCATAGATCTCAGGAGCAGAACACTGCAGTTCAATCTGGAAGGTCTTCCCAAGGCCGGCAGTAAAGGCTGAGTCTACTGCTTTGGGAGGATTTGAAACCTTCAGAGGTGGGCATAGTGAAAGGTCTTTAGATCACTGGGGTTGTACCCTTGCGGGGAACTATTGGACTCTGGTCTCTTCTTTGCTAGTCATTTGATTTTCTGCTCATGAGATAGTTTCATTCCTACACCCACTTCTTACCAATGCCAGCCAATATCCCTTCTATAGAGGCTGAAAAGTAGTAGTTCTACCCGATCATGGATTAGATCCTCTAAACCAAAAGAAATATTTACCTTATAAGTTCATTAATTCATGCATTGGTCTGAGTGGAAGGAACCTATGTAAATGCACCAAAAATAAATCCATGTCCCAAGGGCTTATTTTGAAATTATACTTTTCTACCTAAATATAATTTGTTACAATACTTAATTTATTACTAACTCATAGTTCAATCACTCTTGTCACCATTAAAAACTTTAAGTATTTTATTTTGAAATGGAGTCTTTCAATGTATGTTATTCTGTCCTTCAACTCATTATGCAGTCGAGGGTGGACTTGAACTCATGGTGATCCTCCTGCTTCAGCCTCCTGAGTGCTGGGATTACAGGTGTGCACCACCACACCTGGAAAAGGCTCTATGTTTTTATGCAAATCCAGAATGGGGTATTCACTTGAGAGATTATAAACACCACACGACACTCTTTCACCTCATGTTTCATTTACTATAGAGATAAAGGTGAGGTGAAGAGATTAGGAGAAGGGAACTTCTTGAACAGATCCTGTCATCCATACAACAGTGAACACCAAAATGAAGGGGCTCAAGCTTCAGCAAGTCTAGCTTATGTCTCTGATCACTAGCCAATTTCCTCCAGCAACCAAATTTCATCCATAGTTAATCAAAAGTGTGATGAGACAATTATATTTTGTCTAAGAATATGTAGTTGAAATAGAGAAATCATGATGGGTGTGTAAGGAAACTACAGGGCAAAGAGAAAAAAGCAAGGGAAGGAGAAAGGAGGAAGAAATCCAAGTGAGGGGGAGAGAAAAGGGAAAGAAAAAAAATTAATTTAATTTCTGGTTTAAGAAGTAGAAGTTGTTTTTCCAAGCACAGAGGAGGGAAACAAAGCACCCTTAGCAAAATTGTGGGTAAAAGCTTGCTACTTAAAGAGAACTTGTAATTAAATACGTAAGCAAAAAAGTGAATATTTTTGAAGAAAACGGTTGAAGGCCTTGATGTAAAGAAGTGTCCTTGGGGCTGGGGGATGGCTCAGAGGAATAAGTGCTTCCCTGGCAAGCGCAAGAGTGTGAGTTCAATCCCTGGTTCTGAAAAAAAAAAAGTGTCCTTGTGTAACAGAAGTGTGGGAGAAAAGAGGAAAGTAGGTGAGAGGAAAGATAAATCAGAAATTGAACAGAGGAAAAAATCTTACACTACAGTCAACAATTTTGAAAACAAACAAGCATTTTGTATAAGATAAATGTGCAAATATTATATATATATATATATATATATATATATATAGGAGCGTGCTGACAAAAGTCAGTGGAGTGAAGCTAATAAAAACAATCCTTAGATAACACCACTGCACCGTGCTCAGTTCTGATGTTTGTTTGTTTGTTTATTTATTGGCACTGGGGATTGAACTCCAGACCATGCACTTGCTAGGCAGGCACTTATGCTGCTGAGCTATATCCCTGGGCCCCAGATTGATTGATTGATTGATTGGTTGATTGATTGATATGAGCTAGCCAGATGCATATGATGAATTCAATATTTGCCCATAATTTTTTTTAAATTCATTTGGAGGGATTACAAAGAGTACAATTATTGAATTGTATGATAGGTACCCTTTTAAACTACATAAAGTACTGTGAGAATGAATTTGCAGCTACATCATTTCCTGTTACTAATATTTTCCAATCCTGCCAGCAATGAATGAAGGTTACAGCTTTCTTGTACTTTCTTTAATGCATCACTATTACCAATACTTTTTTATTCTTCCTTTGTATTTTAGCGAAGAGTCCACAGGGTGTTCAGGGTCTCACTACTAGATTGGACTCGTGATGTGCCTGTTTACAGCCTGTCAAGAGCAGGGATTACAGACGTGCACCACCATGCCCACTCTCAATTGCCATCTCAGAGCTCCTCGGGGGCAGGGCCATCAGGGCAGGCCCTGGGATTGAACCCCTGGCCCCTCCACTTGCCAGCTCACAGGCACTTTAACCTGCTGAGCTATTTGGCTGGCCCGATTGCTCATAATTTTTAAACTTGCTTTGGTAAAAGAGAATAAAAAAATAAAAATAAGAAAATAGAGCTAAAAATTGGAAATGATACAGAATTTTATTGAAAAATGATAATTCAATAGTTACTGTTATGCTGCATATTGTTGTCTTCAAATTAGTTGTTCAGATTATCAGATACAAGCATGCTAAATAGTTAAAAATACTGGTCAAAAAATAAAAAAAGAAAAGGAGAGGAAAAAACAACACATTAACTGTTCCTTTCACTAGACCAGTAGAAACCAGTGGTATAATTACCCAGACTATCCTGTCCATATACATTTATATTTTTTCTCTTCTTTCTTTTTTTCCTCCTTTCTCCCATCCTATTCATTCCTTCCCTTTTAGCAGTTTTTCTTTCACAGTATCTGTGATACCTTCAGATTTTTTTTTACTCCTTCAGTGTCTTACACTAGGGAGAAAATATAATGTTTACCCATGTGGGTCTAATTTATTTCACTTATGAGTATGGTCTCTAGTTGCCCATAATTTATCTTGCCATTTTCATTGCAAACTTCTAATTCCACTGTAGAGAAATTGATAGAATATCAAAATATGATTTGCTGATGAAGGAAAATATAGGCTAAATATCTCTCAGGACATAATTTAATAATTATGTCTAATAAAACTCATTATTCTTTAAAATGTACTTTATGTTTCATATAAATCATTATTAAATTTAATTCTAGCTAACATCTGTGATTTGGTAAAATTCTTATCCAGATGTTATTGACAATGAGTCACGTCTTCGTGAAATTAACTGATTGGGATCACAATCCTGAAATAGGAAAAGCTAACTCTTAAAAGCACACGGTTTCCATGCTTTGCTTAAAGGCAAGTCAAAGCTCTGAGCATGAGCTGGTTTCTTTAAGATAGGCATTGAGTTCTACAACATAATTCTAGTACATATATGTTGAGAACCACTAGTTTTTTTTTTTTTAAATTAAGTTCAAGCTGGATTGCTCAGAATAAATTAAAAATAAAAATAGACGACGCAGTAAATTCTGGAGATACTGAAGTTTAAAATATGTATTCATCACCGGAAATAAAAAAAAGAGTCAAAGAAAATAAAATGAAATCCGGAAAAAATTATGGAAAAGTTTTCTCTTTAATCTTTCTTTCCAAGAGGGCCGGGAAAATGGCTAAGTAGAATAAGCGCTTGCCTGGCAAGCTCAAGGGCTTGAGTTCAATCCTCGATTCTGAAATAAATAAATACATAAATAAATAAGTAAATAAGTAAATTAAATTAATTTATACACACATATATACATATATATATATATATATATATATATATATATATATCTTTCCAAGGAAGTGGATTTCAGCTTAGATAATAGATCTAATTGTATCTACAATGAGTGCATTTTCTAATCTCAGAAGAATTTACCGTATTTCAAGTATGTAGGCCAAGTGAATAGCATTATGTTTCAGGAATTAAAAACCCTTACAATGTTTCTTTTGGAAACATAAATCACAAAATGTTATCTTCTGACTTAAATTAGGTTTGTCAAATTAGGAATCAAAGCAAAAGACATACAGTTAATTTTAAATTTAAATTTTTTAAATGTACTTAGATCAGGGTCTACAGGGTCTCGCTACACACATTGGACTCATAGTGATCCTCCTGTTTTCAGCCTCCCCACCTCCGGGATTACAGGCATGCACCACCACACCCAGTCTCAGTCTCTCTCAGGTCATCCGGAGGGCCAGCACAACACTCCTGGGACAATTTTAAATTTTAGAAAATAAAAAATGTAGTAATTTGCTTGGACATGTAGTATTTGTGAAGACATAGAAAATGTTTTATGAAAATTATTATTCATCTAAAATTAAAATTTAACACGGCAGGCAGCACATATTTTAATTTTCTGATATAAGTACCTAAAATAACTGAATAATTTATCCAGTTATTAAAATAGATATGTCCAATGAGTCTTATCAAACGAAAGCATCAAACTTCAGTGAACGTTAAATCCATAGAGGTAGACCCTTTTCCTGGGGATCAAATATTTCATACAGTAGTTTCGTTATCTGCTTAAAAGTTTTTATCTATTTACTTATTTATTTTTGCAGTACTGGGGATTGACCTCAGGACCACCTTGAGCTTTCCAGGCAAAACCTTATTCTACTGAGCTATCTCCCCAGCCCTTAAAGGCTTTTAAATGAGCTTTCTTTTCAAAATTTCTTTCCTTCCTTCTTTAAAAATGATGTTTCCATTTTTTCCTTCTAGATTATAATACTAAAAGTGGTTGCACTAGGATATTTTATTTCATATTCAAAAAGATAATTAGTGTGATGAATATTAATTCTACATAGGATGCAGAAATTTTGCAGTGGTCTTGGGAAGGGGCAGCGCCACGCTGCCCCTGAACCCGCTGTTGAAAGGGCGCATGCACAGACGGCAGCTTTGTTGACTCATACTCTGGAGAGAAAATGACCAAAAAGAAAATCTCAAGTGTCCCTCTCCTCTTCCACAAGAGATTCTGCTCAAAAAATCTGAATCTGTTACTTGCAGAATAGTTGGTCTAAGAGCATGAAAGGGAACGAAGCAAAATAGACTAATTTGGAAGATCTCTATCTGGAGCACAAGGCAAATTGCTGTTTCCAGAACTATTGCCATCTAAGAAAAAGGGTGAACATTTCATCTTCTGTATATCTAACAAGAAAATCTGCATTTTTGAGACATGGTACATTGAGAGTGATGGTGATTGATTAACTAAAATTAAAAAAAAATACACCATCAGTTTGTCTCAAACTACTTAAGTCTCTCTTACCATCCTACATACAATCATATGGAATATTTGTTGCGTGTCTATTTGACGCTAAGTTACTCTCTGCTAATTAGAAGACTTTAATTCAAGCTATTGGCACTATAATGTGGGTAGAAATATTATCCCCATTATAGAGATTAGCATAACTGCCTGAAATTATACCGAAAATAAGTGTAGAATTTTGTCAAAATATGATCTTAAATGATGAAAAATCTTTGATCCTTATATAATTGTGGCCCAGTCTCCAAAATCTATGATAGACCCTGAAATAAAATGGCAGTTCTCCTTCTTTTCTTTTTATTGATTAGTGCTAATACCAGTAAATACAAAAAAAAGTTTCATATATCACAATATAACTAGTTGTCTATTGGAAGTAAAAATTGCTTACTGAAGCAAATATATTGAACCAGGTATTCTGTTCTGTTTATGTTTAGGAATTAGTGTGAGACCACTTTACAGGGGCTCTCAACTTGCTGCCTTTGGAAGCTGTTGAATGCAAACAAACTATGGATCTAACTTTTTTTAGCTTTGCCATCGTTGGAAAATGTTAGCACTGTCTGCTATTTACAGATAGCTTATTAGTTATGAACTTTTCTGTAACAATCTACCAGTAACAAAAATTCTTACAGTCTTTTTAAAAAAATGTTTAAATAAAATTGATCCTAGGAACATTTCTAGCTACTATGTACTAGCAATACAATTTACTTTTGACAGACATATATCTCAGGTGCTCTTCTGAATATAGAATAAGAAAGTAGGTTTTATCTATTTCCAGAGGAAGATCAAAAGAAGAAGAGAAGTGGTAAAATACATGGGTGTTCATGTAAAATTGCTTAAACTTACTACATCATCAACAATAATAATGAAATGGCAGGATGTATTTCAAAGACCAACAGCTCTAACAGCTCTGAACGCTCCTTGGCTTCTCCGTGTCTGTGGGGAGCAGCGCAGTGATCCTGATCCCAGCCACTAATTCCTTAGAGCCAGCTTCTTATACCAATTTGCATTCTTCTGAGAAAAGCAAACATGCTTGTGCGTAAAGGCTTTGGCCCCTTGTGGTTCCCAGAAACCAAATTAATCCACATGGTAGATTAAAAATATAAAGAGGGACGTGGGAGCGGTGCTGACTCTTGGAGATGGAAGGAGGAGACCCTTGAAGATTTAAGAATGCGTAAGTGACTCTTGGCAACAGGAGCTGCCTGGGCTGTGGGCCCCTCTGGGCTCATTGGCTGGGGGAGTCCTAATTAGGAGCATAATAGATAAACTTATCACGGGCACAACAAGCTACTTAATCTACTCCTGCTAATAGCAACCAATTAAGTTTGGATTATGAAATCATTGCTAGAACTGGAGGTAGGTGGACGTTTTAATTATGAATTGTTTGAAAACAGAGACTTTGAATCAAGCACTTGAAGCATTATCTTTGGAATATGGTAATAATTCTAATATTTCTAAAATTGTCTCCAGTACTTAAAATAGCAAATCATTAAGAAGTGGAGTTAAAGTGGTATATAATTCATATCTATATCTATATCTATATATATTAGAGTTAGGTATTTCTATGACCTCTTTCTCCAGAAAAGTTCATTATTTTTTATTTTTAATGAGAATTCAAAACAGTAATAAAAATTACAAATGATACAAAATTTCATTAAAGAAAATAATATGAATTTTGATAGTATTTGTTGTACTTCATAGTGTTATTTTCAACTTACTATGTCTGATAAAGTTCATTAATTTTGACTAATTTTAAACAAAATTCCAATTAGCCCTTTATCTGTTTTCTTTAAGCATTGATTCTAACTACCTAACTCTAATTTTAATACTATTGAATAAATTTCTTCTTCACACTGAATGTTTGAACTAGCCATTTGAACTAGCCATTTAGTGATGAAGATAGTATATAAAAGTGAAAGAAAAACTATATATATATATATATATATATATATATATATATATATTCTTCAGTGTTCTGCTATGTAATGCTTTGCTTTTATACCAGCTGTCTATGTGCATCTCCAATGAATAAATATTAAAGAAAACTTAAATCATCTGAGATCACAGGGGAAGGAGGCACAATTTAGTCACAGGTTTCTTAGTGAAAATACAATTGGCAGTCAGCAAAATCAAAAGAAACACTGCTTCTAACTGTGCACTTAAAAATCCCTTTACATATTTTTGTTTGCTTGCTTGCTGCTTCTCTTGCTAGATGTTTCCATCTTTACATGAATATGGAAAATAGCAAATTATGTTTTCCCATAGAGGTGTTTCTGGAGATTTATCAGTGCAGACAGAATTCAGCGTGCATGGAGAACATCATTTCTCAGGCTCTGGTGAGATCAGAGTCTCAGGAGTTTTGGTGTAAACACAAACACTGGCCTCCTTGTTGTTTCCTGGTCCGCAGGTCTGAGATGGGGCCCTGGAAACTACATTTCTAGAAAATTCCCAGGAAATTCAGCTGATGCTGAGTTAGGGGTCAAACTTTGTACCACAGATTGACATTAATAAGAGAGCAATATACTCTAGAAATGCATGGCCAATTAATTCAGGTTATAAAGTCTCACATGATTCACTCCAAGAATTATTATCCTGCACGAGGAAGAAGAATTTTAATGACATTCTTCAGGAGAGGCATCTTATTTTGCAACTGTTTCATAAGCTAACCACATTTACACATTAAATGTATTTTGTAAAAAAAAAATGTATTTTGTAATAGCACCTAACTTTATTCCTATGCCCAAATTTCAAATATTTTAAGGATATCTATATTCTATAGTATCCTATTTCAATACTCTTATTACTCACAATACTATTGCATCATTATAAGGAAGAACTAAGTAAACTTTATTTTTATTTTTACTACATTCTACGCAGGTATGTCTAATACTAGTTACATAAATTCCTAAATACAATTACTAAGCCATGTTAGCCTCGTCACTGTTCTTAAAATCACACTTTGATAGAAATCTCGTACAATTGATCAGAGTTATTGTGGAATTAGAAAAAAGTGGTCCTCGAATCTTTGACATGATATCCCTCTAAACCAGAGGCAGAGCCGTGCATCTGTGTATCTCCCACAGTGACCTGATTGTTAATGAATTTAGAGCTAACCCATCAACCAACCAAAGGAAGCAAGGCAACAGAAACAAAATCCCTCAATTGGGAATGATGGGAACCAGGGTTTCTACTGTTTATTGCACTTCAATGAGCTGAGCTAACTTGCTTGAGATTCTTATTCAGCCTTTATTCATATACTCTGCATACTCCTTATCAGTTGGTGTCTTCACATATTTTGAAATGTAAATATTCAATCTGATTTCTGCCTATCCAGCCATATGTTACTGGAAGGAAATCTCCCTATGCATCAGTCCTTCTGAAGATGGTAGCAGATGATTATGCCTCATAGAGACTGTGGCTTAGAGCAGGAAGGATGTGCTGTGATGAGCTAAATTGGTTTTATTATTTTATAGATGGATACACTTAGGCAATATTTGGTGAGAATCACATAGGTAGGCAGTGACACAGATACTGAGTGCTGATCCAACCCCCAGCATGGTGCATTTTTCCTTGATGGTAATATTTTTTAAAAAATCCATGATCCTAAAGGATTCCTTGAAAAGTCTAGTCTCATGTCAAGTGATGGATTTTGGAATATGTTATGCTTGTTATGTGTGCTATATTGGGAATTAAGTTCTTCCTCATGGAGGAACAGAACACTGTCTCTAATACTTATCTGTCTGTCTATCCATACACCTATAACTATCTTACCTATCTATACTTTAGAGAGGTTTCTTTTCAGACATAAGCTTGTGTGATTGAGGTCACTAACAAGTCTGAAATCTATAGAGAAGTTAGGAAGTCTTGAAATTAATTTTCCTGGGATAAAGTTGTTATCTGGTTGAAAATCTCCTTCACAGCCTAGAGGTCTGAAGACACAAGCAGGGTTTCTACTTTGCCATCTTAGTGTAAAATTCTTCTCCTTTCACAAACTTCAGGCTCTAATTTTATAACCTTCAAATGATTGCATTAAGCCCACCAACCTTGTAGAAAGTATACTTAAAGTCTACTGACTTCAAATTAATCACATCTAAACATTACATTCACAGCAGCATTTATATTAGTGCTGAATCAAAGTAACAGGGCACCAAAGCCCAAATGACACATAAAATTAATCACCAAGCATTGTCTAATTATTTTGTCTTAAATGAATGTTTCATACAACATCTGTGCAACTCAGGGATCTGATGTATTTATAAATCATCAGGTGAAAACTCATCTCTGTTAGGCAATGTTTGATAATTTGACATGGCTAATATTGTGAATCACTAAGTAGAATTACTCAGTTTATTTGTACCAATACATGAGTAAGTATATTTAGGACTTGGTTAATTATCACCCTGAAAGTTTTGGATATATAGGGGTATTGATCAACACAGGGAGGACTATCAACTATTTTAGAGGAAAAGTTCTTTATAACCTCTAAAATTCAGATAATCATTAATTTTGAAGTAGTCTTTAAGGTATAGGATATTTTCTAAACTATTTCTCCTTTTATTGAAAAGCAATTAAGAGTTGATTCTTTATATTTGAAGAGACATTGATATTGGTAATACGCAAACACATGAACTCATATCAAATTTGCTGTATATTTTCTACAGAAATTATATAAATTACTTTAATCTATACTGAAATTAAAATATGACTAAAAAGGAAACATTTCCTAAGGTCCTGTTATATGTGTATTTGCAAACACATGCACATAGATGATCATCCTATGTCAAATTGTCATCGCCTTTGAAATCTGCTTTTCACAAATTCTCTGCCAATATTCCAACTGTTCTTCTACCCCTTCCAATTCCTTTATAATCTATAACAGTATTCGTTGTATAAATAGACAATTTATATTTAATTTTTTGATTATGAAACATTATTGCTCTTTGGGAGTTTATTAAAAATTTAAACAATATACTTAAGTAAACTTTCCACTATCTTTCTTGTAAACATAACTCAAATCCTCTCTTCTGATATAATTAGAATTTATGCTTTTGTTTACCTTAGAGATGTCAACACGTGTAGCCCCCTAAAAGTATTGTTTTTTTACTACACTGACATTTTCTGGAAGTGTTTCATCATAGAATGCATCAAAGGGCCATCCAGATAGCTCAATGGACTAAAGCGCTTGCTAGGCAGAGCGGAGTGAGTGGCTGGGTTTGATCCCTCAGTTGTGCAGTGTCAGCTCCGCCCCCAGGGCTCACTGAGAAGGTGATTGAGACTGGGCATGGTGGTACATGTTTGTAACCCTGTAGACCCTGTACTAAATACAAAAAAAATTGCATAAAAGTTTGGGAATTGATAGTTATAAGATATTCTAAGTTTATCTAGTTCAAAGTCATTTTAGCTTCTCTGAATTTTAATTTTTCAATTAACTCAAATGTGGAGAATACATATATTGCTTTATTCTTCCTTTGTTTCTAAGGGCTAAAAAAATATTTTCCAGAACTGCTAAATTCCCTCAGTATAAAAGAACGCAGAAGGTTTGCAGCTTGAATGCAAAGCCAACCAATAGTCACGACAAGGAGATGAAAAGATGGAGAGAGATTTACTTTTTTCAGCAAGCAAAGAGAGTACGGAGAAAAATTCCCAGAGCAGTGTTCTCCCATCCTGTATTAGATAAATTTATGCAAATTTGTACAGAAAAGGTTCTTTGTCACATGTAGAGTTAGGTGTGTTCTGCTCAGTTCAAGGCCACTCTCCCCATATTCAAAAAAGGAAGACACAAAGCCTATTGGCAGATAATTAATATGACAATGAGCAAAAATTATTCTAGGTCACCCCCCAAAAAGTGAGACAGAGTAACTCAGCAGTTATAGCAGGCTCCTCATTAGTTTCTCTAGAGAAACTTATGTGTAACAAACAAACAAACAAAGAAGTAAAACAACTTTGAAGCAACAGCTTTTCCACCACCCCAAATAGGAAATGCCTGGTGGATAAGAAAGTCTTGTCTTATTACATGTAACTTCCTCCCCAGAAAATGCCTATTTATAGCGTCCATCTCAAAAGACTGGATTTTTAAAATCTTGTAGTCACCTGCGATTTGCAATATGACACACAGGCACCTTAAAGTGGTTACTGTAGTGAAACAAATTCCTTTAGCTATCATTTCAAAGTTACATTTTGTTAAAAAGAGCACATAAAATCTACCCATTTAATGAAATTCCTTGGAACAGTGTAATTTTATTAATCATAGTGTTTATGCTGAACATGAGTTGTCCGATCTTGCTCAGCCTGTTTTTCTGCATCTTTGTATCTCTGCTCAACATCCTCCAATCCCTCCCCATCCCTGGACACCACTAATTTATTTTATATGGGCCATGTCCTCCCTTAGGATCATCACATAAAGAAAAGCATGAAATATTTATTCTTTTTATGTCTGACTTGAGAAAAGCAAGCAGTTTACCTTGCCGAGGAAACCTATAATTTTACCTGTTACAAAGATTTACCTACTGATTTTCCCTGACAACATTTTGTTCCCTGACCTATAGCTGCTATGGGTTAGGCATCACTATATGTCCAACACTTGCTGAATGTAGTATTTAATCTTCACAAAAACTAGTAAGAAACTGAGGTAGAGATCCTCATTTTACAGATTAAGAATTTAGTGCAAATTATACACAAGACTCCTGATTCTATACTTGAAAACATGTAAATTTCTCAGTCTTGTTACTAGCAAGCATCTTATATTTCCTCAGCCACTAAAAGCTCTGCCAGAACTGGTACTATGTCTTATTAATGTGTTAATCCCCTATTCCAAATATAGCCCACGGCACAAAGTGATTAATGAATTTTGACTGACTGAATGGATAGATAAATGAGTGAGTAAATACCTTTCTTCTTTTCTAAATGCAACTCTTTACAGTAAATATATAGTGATTTACAAGTGATAAATATCAAATTAATAATTACATTTATTTAAAGTCTCTTCATACCTCCTATGGCAAGGTTGCTACCTAGAGTCTAGAAGCTCTTTGTCCTAGCTAAACATGTATCTATTCCTCCTTGAGAACGTTATCATGACAATAGATAGGCAAGGTCAATTCAAAGCATACTCGCTATAAAATCAAGTCAGAAGAGATAGACTACATTGCACCTTATTATTCTGTGGTGTATACTGTAGTGAATACTTAAGACTATAAACTACCTAATATCCATATTGTGAGATGAACTTTCTCCTACCTGCTGGAGGGTACCGTCATCTTTCCACAGTGCTTGTCGCGCTTTAATTTTCCCAGCAGAGCCCATGGAAGTTACGTGCCTTTCAGGACTCCCACTGTGACTGCTACCCCTCAGATCAGCTAGATGCAATTTGCTTTGCCAACCCCTTAATATCACTGATCAATCTCTGTGTCAACTCTTAGAACTCATGCCTGCTTGCTTTAAGCTCGTAAAATATCCTCCACAAAACATGTTTAGACAACCCTTCACCCAAACAAAGCATCTTTCCACCGAGTCCTTCTGTGCTGCCTGTGGATCCCTGTTCTCTGTGTGTGTCTCACGGGTGTGCTGTGCGTTTGCCAGGATTCCTGAGAACCAGGAACTCTTAGCCGGTTCCCTGTGAATGTCTCATTGAACCTCGTATGGCAATCCAACCCTCTAACGAGTCTACCATGCCCACCGGAGCATGCTGAGAGGGCAGTTGAGCCTTGGCGTGGTGGTCTGAGTCTATAATCCCAGCTCTTAGGAGGCTGTAAGCAGGCGGATCACCACGAGTCCGATCTAGTAGTGAGACCATGAGCACCCTGTAGACCCTTTCTTAAAATATAAAATAAAATAAGTAAAATAAAATAAAGTGAATCTGTCTCAAAAGCATATGCAGGCTGGGCCTCTACCAGAAGGCCTCTCTCCAGGGCTCTGGAGGTCTCTGGGAACAATGGCTACCAGCTAGATTGACAGAGAAATTGAAAACTTTATTTCCAAACACGTACAGGTAGCCACATATGTAGCCACATATGTAGCCACATATGTAGCCACATATGTAGCCACATATATTTAACATTTATAAAACCCATAAACGCTTATCTAAAACTTTTAACAGTTAATTAGGACAAGCTGAGTAACATACCACTAAATCATTTATATCTTTTTTGCCACTCCTGCAAAGAAACACATCTTTAGGAGTTTAGTGACATGTCATGTCCAAGTTCCAGAAAATAAGCTGTATAAACTTGCATACTTATAATTATGATTCAAATGAGCAAGTATTCTTTCAAACATAATAAGTGTAGGACATAAAACTAAAGGCCTGTGAACTGTAAGAATTTCCAGTTTATTATGGCAATAAAATGATTGAATCTAAGAGCATATATGTTTAAAATACAAATTCTAAATAATGTGTTTATCTTGTGTCATTTAAGACGTGTGATCTTTACCGTGCATTTAAGTTTCCACTATCTGTCTTTCAGGGACTATTGAATGCAGACAGTGCCTCCGTGAATGTGTCCCATAGCAAAGAAAAAAAAAAAAGTCCTTTCAAAGCTGCTAGCCCTCCCAGATTTTAAAGGTAATATTTGAAGGCTCCTTTAGATCAGAGTAAAATATTTTATGGGTAATTAAGTTTTCACTGAAAGGATTATTTTTAAAATTCTAACATTGTGACTTTGATGAAAATATGAAATAAACATGGGCCAAAGATTTTATGAAGTCATTAATTAATCAGCGAAACAGTAAAATGTCATGGTTGTTTTGGAAGGCAATTAAAACTATACATATACAAACATTCAGGAATGACAATCAATTGATGACTAAATGCACAATTAGTCAATATTAGTAGGCAATAATCAAGTACAACACACTGGGCAGATCATTTGCATTTCTATGAAATGGAGTTGTTTGTATGATTATGAGAGCTCACAACTTAGACGGTTGTCTAAAGCTCAAGGACAATGAAACATAAAGCATATCGTAAAGAAAACCTTGACAGGAGATATTGGATAATATTTTTGAAAACTCAATTTCAGATCATTTGTAATACGCCCTATGACTTAAACAATGGGTTTTAGAAAAGGTAAAAGTATGTAATTTTTTTTAGTTGAGTCTTTGTGACGTAAGAGATTTCAGATGATACGAGGACACCAGAGAGGAAAGTGAGGCTGCTTATTTGTGGATGAAGGGGAGGATTGTCTAAGGACTCAGGAATGAAGTGCCTGAGACAGGACCCATGGGACCATCACATGAGGAGGACTGCAATGTTCAGTGCTTACCTCTTACCGATTTTCCTAAAGTGTGAGCTACTAATGTCCCAGAAATAGCTTGTGATTGACTATGCCATGTATTGACTGGTGGCATAAAACAAGGATGGGTCATGATGCCTCGGGAACACAAAAGCAGCAGGGCACTTGAGGGAAGACTTTAGCAGAGTCTAGAGGTGATTTAGCGCTTATTAAAGTCATCACAGGCTTGCAACTGGGAGACAGCCTTCTTGCCGTTAAAAGGATTACTGAGGGGGCAGCTTACACATGGGTTACATATAAGATACTGAAGTGAACACCTGTCCCAAAAGGTATTTTGAGTAATGAAAACATGTCTGTGCTACTGAGTTAAGTAAATTAGTTGGAAAGTAGCTCTAGCATTTTATTTATTTATTTTATTTATTTTTATTGTGCAGAGTCTCACTACACAGCTCAGACTCATAGTGATCCTGCTGGTTTCTGCCTCCCTAGTGCTGGGATTACAGGCATGTGCCACCACGCCTGGACTCCATTGTAGGATCAGTGTACCCAAGGGCAGGGCTGGCACGGAATGTGGTGCCAGGGATCGAACCTTGACCCTTGCGCTTACCTCAGGAAGCACTTAGCCCACTGAGCTATATATTTGGCCCTCTTTCAGCGTTTTATAGACATAGTTTGCTCCATACATATCAAGTTGTCAGTGGATGGTAATGTTCTCTTTATTATCTGGATTTTCTGCCTTGTCACTATGATGGCCAGCACGTCAAGGCCATTCTTACTCCTCTCCATTTATGTATTAGCTTTCATACAAATTCTACTGCCACAAGGGAGATTTCTCTTGTTATTTGTATTGGCATTAATTGTCTTTGTCTGAAAACATGTTATACTTTGTTACTGTTTGAGTGTTGGTGTTTCCTAAAGGTCTATATGTAAACCTTTGCTCCCTTAAAGAGTGGCATTTCATATGTTATGAACCTTTCAGATGTGAGATCTAGTGAGAAATCATAGGATAATTAGGGTGTGGCCCCAAGCGATTCTCCTTCTTCCTCCTCTTGTCCCTTCTTGTCCTTTTCTTTCTCTTTCTCCTCCTCCTCCTCCTCCTCTTCCTCCTTCTCCTTCCCTTCCTCCTGCCCCTTCTTCTTCTCCTGCTCCTTCCCCTTCTACTTCTTTTTCTCCTTTTCCATGGCTTGAGATTTTCATTTGTGATTCCACCCATTCTTACAACACTAAGATATGCTGTCTTTTCTGGAAGCTAAACCAAGGAGACCACCTGATTTTTGCCTTGCAACTTCAAAACAATGAGCTAAACAAACTTTACTTCATAAGTAAGTTGTCCCAGGATTTTAACTATAGTAATGGGAAAGTGTCTTAGAATAAAAGCAATTGACTTGCAGTTGTATATGTGGGTCATAAGCACCCAAAACTATAGAACAAAATACGTATAATACATATTTATCTTCTTCAAGATATTCATATCATGGTTGATTGAGAAGGGAATTAAAAATCACACACAAATATATATAGGCAATCAGAATGGCAATGAATTTCTGACCTGATGCACAATTAGTCAAAGATTGTAGGCAATAATGAAGTACAACCCACTGGGCAGAGTCATTTGCATTTCTATGAATTGGAGCTATTTGTATAATTATTAGATTTTTCTTCTTTACATTATAATTAAATTAGAGTGTTTTGTCAATAATAAATTCCAAAAGAAGTAGAAAACATGGACACACAGTTCTCTTTATTACTTCAAGAAATTTATATTAGAAATCACCTCTCTGAGGCAAACCTCCATGAACCAAAGTGACTATCAGGCTAAGTAATGTTCTACAATAGTTTTGACTGATGCTCATTTACAGACCAGTGTCACAGTCCTTATACTGTTTCATTCTGTTCATTGTCCTGGAAGTACAATTCTCAAGCCATGAAAATGCTTGTAGAAGTCAACATAGCCATTAAAGGCACCTACAGTTATTGTGCAGTAATCAACATCTCTGATTTCTCATAAGTTGATAATATCACAGATACTTCCCAGCTATATTTAGATTGTGGTTGAATAATTCAGTGGGGCTCTCAGACCACAGAGGACTATGTGTCTGGAATAGGTGAATATGGTTTCTTCCTACTCACTACTTTCAATATACTTCTCCCTTTCCCCTTACACACGTTAACGGGCATGAAATATATGCTATATAATTACAAGCCACTGTATTCTTCCCTTATGTGTGGGAATTGCATTTCAAAAACCTAGTGTATACCTGACAGTGTAGACAGTAGCAAATCCTACATATAGCCTATGTTTTGCACTCTATATAAATATCTATGATAATTTTCATCAGCCGAAATGTTAAAATAATAACTAATAAAATAGAACAATTATAAATATTTACTGTAACAAAAGCTATGCAATTTTAGTCCCTCAAAACCTTACTGTTCTATGTCTTTCCTATTCTCCTCTTGTGAAATATGGGATACTGCAGCAGCAACATGGTAGGAAGAAGATGAATGATATAGACTCACGACATCAGCATGAATTTTGTTTTCCTGTCAATACCTGTCAGTTTTTACGTAAAAGAGGAATGTTAAAGAGTTGCTTTGGCTTATCTAAATGACCGGAAGCACCATTCTTGCACTCTGAGCCCAGTATTCAGTAAAAAAAAATGATTACTTGAACAGAAACAATGAGCTATCTCTAGAGATGATCCGGTGACAGACATGACTACAGGTGACAAACAGGCAGGGGTGAAAAAGGTAGCTGATACAGTGTGAATATGCTGGATAAGAAATTGTCACAGCCAGAAAAAGATAGAAATAGAATTCACAGAATATTATGCTATTCAGAATAGCATGTGGTATAGAATATATGAATTGTTTATTTACAATAATTTAACTTAATGTTTTAGGACCACAGTTGACTGCAGATAACTGCAGCTTTGGAAAGGGAATACAAGTATGGAGATATTATCATATATATTTGACTTAAAGCCAATCCCCTAATATCATCATAAGTAATTTTCATTTTTTCATATCCAAATGTCCCCTCCCCATCCACCATAGTTCACCTCTTGGGTCTTCCAATACCACTGAAGCAGATTATTTAAGTCTTCATCAATGCTCATGATTCGAGACTCCTAGATGATCCACATTACCCATTGTCCTATCTCAATTTCTAAAAAAAATCAGGGAAGCATCTTCTGATTGTCGCATTGCACAGAGGCTTTTCTCAGTTGACTTTTCGCCATCAGTTATTATGATAACCTTTCCATTCTTCAAAACGAGGATCTAATTACGTGTTACATTGCTGTCTACTGTAAAAAGCTGCTAACTTTTAGAAAGGAACCTTGATAAAAGGTGTATAGAGGAAGTAGAAATTAATGTCCCTATCATATGAGGCTTGATAAGGTGTGAATTTTTAAAAACTTACTTTGAAGGTTGGAGGATTCCAAAGACTAAACAAAAGATGCACGAAATAAAAATATCTGTACTTTATTTTCAAAGCAGAAACTTCTCCTAACACACAAGCATTTCAATTGTAATGAGTACTTGTTTTGATACAGCAATCAAACCATGTAATCAGTTACTCTATATTTCCAAATATATCACAGCAAAAGACACAAAGCATTTGTAGTGAATCAAATTGGATTGTTTCTGGCTTGGCAAATGGTAATCTGAATGAGTAAGAAAATTTTGGCTCTTTGGCCTCAGTTTCTTTATGTCTAAAATATGAGCAACACAGCCCACCCTTCGATTTCTAGTTTTAAATTGCAAGGCTGCAAAGCAGATTTCCTATCCTCTTAACTCTGAAAAATTTGACACAGAACAAATGGCAGAGTCTCCGAAACTGTCTCAGACATTTCACCTTTCTGAAGACGAATGTTACTTTTACTTCGACTATCGAAGGGCTCCCCTCCTCTCTACTCTGTCACCCAACAATACCTTTTTGTTTTTCACTTTCTAGTAATTCTAATTATCTCCCTCAGAGAGCTCTTTTAGTTTCATGTTTATACTTAACTATTGTAGCTTATAATTTTACATCATTATCTAAAACGTTTTAAAATGAAAAGTGTCACAGATTCTTTCTATACATTTATTTGTGCATGCATGTAGCCATAACAGTAAGTTTCTCTATATTTTTCACCTTGGCTAAACATACATACTCAAGTATTTCTTAAAGGTATTATCAATTCTCTACTGATCATGGGGATTATGATAATTATTCACTGATGACTAATAAACCACCAAGAATTTAGCGACATAGAAAACCACAGGACTTTTTCTCATGATCTCAGTCTATCAGAAGCATTGGCATAGCTTGGCTGGGCCCGCTGCAAGGCCACTATTAAGATGCCTTTCAAGATTGGACTATCATCTCAGGCTTTTCTAGATTTCCTAGCTTATGTAACGATGAGATTCTTCTAAATTCATTGCGCTGTGGGCAGAATCAGTTCTTGGAGGTCTCTGGATTGAGAAGCTAAAATTTTTGCTGACTCGGAGCCAGAAAGCACTCCCAGCCTCTTGCCATGTGGCTTTATTTAAAAAGGAAATGTAGATTTAGCTCACAGTTTGTGCAAGTTTCAGTCCATAAGTGACTGTCTCCAACACAGAGTGGCGCATGGCAGAAGGTCAAAAGTTCATGGCAGCATAAGACAGCAAAAGAAATGAGAGAGAGAGAGAGAGAGAGGGAGAGAGAGAGAGAGAGACCCATGTGTTTTTATCCACAAGACAGCTCATAGTTTAGTAAGCCACTCCTTAGCTAACAGAAAAAAGTGAGTCTCCTAGTAAAATAGATGCTACAATTTTATGTATCATAATCATTCTCAGCTAACTACATCCATCCATTCACCTATGTCAAACTTCCTTGATAAGAAGCAATCAGAGGTCCTGCCAAATCAAGGGAAAGAGATTACACAGGAAAGCCAGGAAACTAGAATCTTTCTACTTCAGTGAGTAATGTAAAGATTTCTGCATAAAGATTATCACTACATTTCTCTTTTCTGTTCTGAGGACAAGATTATTGACAATCTTGTCTTCGGCGAAAAATAACAGGATGACAGTGACAAATCATTAATGGTTTTAAGTAATAGGGCAATATTGTCCTAAATGATCCTTGATGCATATCTAGATAGAAAAGTACCGAGGTGTAAGACTGGCAGAAGCAGCACCATTGCCTTTCCCATCAAGTCATCTGAAAGGCAGTGTCACAGTGGATTAGGGTGAGGTTACATAACTGATGAGCAGTGGCTGCCTTTGAGATTTTGTTCTGAAAATAAAGCTGATAGGGCCCTGTGTAGAAAAGAGAATCTTGCAAATGACATCTCTGACATGGACTTTGATGACACTCATTACTGAGACTGACCTCACTGAAAGAGGGTCATGTCATGCAGCTAGTTGTGTTAGTTCAGACTGGGGAATCTTCAGCCTGCAGTTGCTAATTCAGGACCTATCACTGTGAAGGAAGACCAGCAAAAGGTGCAAGGTATTTGGAAAGCATTTCCAGCGAAACACTAACCTTTACATAACTGAAGGAAAAAAAAGGTAATTTAAGACTGACTTGATCATCTGAGCAGTGGTAAGAAACAGATTGGGTAGTTTAACAATAACAGAAATCTGTACCTAACAGCTTGGAGGCTGGGAATCCAGGATCAGGGTGTCAGTATGGTTAGATGCTAAAAGGGGGCCTGCTGCATCTCTAGGCCCCCATCTTTTGTGTTGTTACTGAGCAAAAGGGGAACAGGTGAGCTCTCCATCTCCTTTCGTAGTCCAGCCATTCCAACTTCACGATCTAGTTACCTCCCTAATTCCCTGGCTCCTAATGCTTCACTTTAAGAATTAAGACTTGAGCACAGGTGTTGGATAGGGGAGGGGGGAAGTGTCTGATCATGTTAGGGATTTAATAAAGGGAAGTCACGGGGAGAAATAAATCTGTGCCAAATGAAGTCAACGAAATGATGGTGTTTAGAAATGGACAAAGTACTGAAACTATTTACTATGACTGAGATTTAAGTAAAATAATTGATAATCTGTTGTTTTATTTTTTTTTTACTTTTATTTTTAATCATTTATTTATGTATTTGGTACAGGGTTTCACTACACAGCTCAGATTCATAGTGTTTCTCCTGTCTCAGCTTCCCTGGCCCTGGGAGTACAGGTGCGTGCCACCACTTCTGGTGTCGATGGCCTCCTCAGCATGCGTGGAGGTGCAGCTGGCACGAAATGAGATGCAGGGGATTGAACTCGGGTCCTTGTGCCTACCAGGCAGTGCTTAGACTGCCAGGCTACCTCCCCAGCCCAAGAATGCATTTCTTTATATACAACAACATTTTAGGCACACTTGACGAGTGCACGTGATTCCTAAATTACAACTCTCCGGATGCAGAGGCCTTCTGAAGGTATTTATAAGTACCAAGAACTAGATTGCAAACTATTTTCTTCAAGAGTTATCTGCATTCTCCTACTTAAGTTCAAATTCCTCTTCAGGACAGTTCTATCCTGCAGTGAATCCTGAAGACATACAATCTACATTGGCACTTTAAAAATTGTAAACGCTGCATGGCATTTTGGCAAAGAGAACAATTGAAACACAAATTATTTATCCCTCTGGAGATTTATTTGGGATCGAAACTGCCATTTGTTTAGCAGTGACAGGTACAGGTCTAGCATTTCTCTTTGAATTCTCTTGCAAGCTTTTATGTAAGCAATTGCGGTTGCAGTTCCAGGCATTCCTGGAGATTAATGGTTGCCTGGGAGGGGTAGCTCTTTGCTCCATTAACTCCCACCAGCCATTAATTTCCATGAAAGTCCTGCATGAAAGTTATTATTACTCATATAAACTGAAAATGAAAAAAACATACAGTAGATGTATGGATTTTGCCCATTCTCTTAGGATAATGAAAGTCAATCCATCTGTGTCAGGGCGTTTAAGAAGAATGAAGTCCCTGTATGTAAACCAATTTATTCACTTGGTGTTATTCTTGTCTATCTAGTTTTGTCGGCTCTGAAACAATTACATGACTAATCTACATACCTTGACCTAACCAAAGCATTGGTCTTCTGTGCAAATTGTTATAGAACACAGACTTTGGAAGTTTCGTCCTAGTTTGCAAAGAGAACCTTCCCAGCTTGACAGATACAAACAGGTATTGGTTTTAATTCTTTGGAAACATAAACTAATATGGTAATCAGCTAAAATGCATGAGATTTTAGATTACAAAGAATAAAAATAGGTTCTGATCTCATATTTAAATATCTTTAAAGTGTTTTTCACAGAGCTTGTCAGAGGTTTGAGCTTCTATAACAGCATATTATAAACAAGGTGACTTAAACAATATAATTTATTTCTCACCTTTTGGGAAGGGAGAAAATTAAATATCAAAGTGTTCACAGATTTGGCATTCAGTAAGGCTTCTTTCCAGATCTTTGGACAGCTGTGCTCTTTACCGTAATGTGCAAAAAGCAGCCTCCGCTATTTCTTTTCACAAGGGCACTAATCTTATGCATCAAGGATTTGCATGGTCTAATTTCATCCCAGAGGTCTCATCTCCTAAAGCCATCAAATTGAGTTTTATGACTGCATATGGAAGTGGGAGGGAGACACGAAAAGTTCACAATAATCTAGTTTTGCTTTTATTTTTTCCTATTTGTTTGTTTGGGACATGGTCTCACATTGTAATCAAGGCTGGCCTTGAGTTCCCTATTTATCACAGACTAGCCTTGAACTCTGGCGGTCTTCCTATCTCAGCCTCTTGAATGTGATACTTAGAGGACTGCACTACCACTCCGTATTTGCAATAATCTATTATGGCAAGAAAAGTGCCTCTAAGAATTGAGTATGATTTTGAATTTAAATCTTATAAACATATTTTGAATATTTGGGGGGCCACCAAATAATTCAATATTGAATATTTAAAACTCTTGAACAAAAATACATATCACACACACACACACACATACACACACACACACACATATATACAGTAATACATAAAATTGTGAAATATTTTTCAAAGTGTTTTATTAAACATATATTCCACTCCAAAATCTTTCTTTAAATAAATGATAATGTGTAGTGTGCCTAAGGAGAGTCACTTAGAAAGAAAAAAATATCTCAGGCTTTCATAGAGAGCAAATTGGTCAAGCAATGGCTGTGACTCATCTAGATGGCTGACACTGACAAAAGATTCGCAAGATGCTGTACATGATTCCATGGTAAATCCTGAAGGGATTTGACTGACCTTGTCATTTTTAGTTATATAGATTTTATTTTAACTTGGTCTTAACTATCCAGCAGAAAAGTATAACCACGAGGTATAAAAAGTAAAGCTATATTAATATGCTGAGTTGTAAAAGGCTCAAGCCAACACCTTTGGACAATTGCCAGTTGTGTTGATAACTCACTACTATTATGGACTATTAAATATATTGGGTTAGTTTGCTGAATTCAAGTACCTACAATATTTGGACTGGCATCAAGTATCAAAAGGGCCTTTAAAGACTTCTCCAAATACAGCTTCTCTAATTGCAGTGGAAAACTCATCTCTGACAAAACAAAACAAAAAAGGAGGATGTAATAAAGGACCATTTTGTTGTGAAAAAATATATAGGTATATAAAATATAGTTAAGATAGACAGCTACTTTCTCTTAGTTAAATGAAAAGAGATGTTTGTACTAACATTGTTTATATAAGATATCATGTCTGCATGTTGTCCTCTTAAAAAATAATACAAAGACAATATTCGATGTTTTAATTATTGTAACTGTCTACTGACCTGCTTTGAAACTGTTTCATTGCTATTTTGTCTTTTTTTCTGATTAAAATGAATTTTAAAACGTATAAGATTTTTATGCTTTTAAACTTTACCAAAAAAATCACTTTAGGCTTTGCCTATTAGATACCCATCAAGTACTTTTAATAATATAGGCTTTTACATTTATTTTTTCTTGAGTAAAGTGATTATAAAAGCTAATATATGCACGAAAAAATTGGAAGAAGAAAGAAAAAAAACAAACTATAAGAAATTGATAGAAAAAGGAAAAAAACAATTGAGTAAAGGAGACAAAATAAATTAAGCGTATATCTGTAATATCAATAACTGGATAGAAGACAACACTATACACTACAACAAATTTTTGAAGTTGATATTACTTCATTAAGTGAAATTATGTATCACTTTAATTTTTCTATCTGAACAGTATTTTGTACTCTTTTTAAAAAAAATATACAAGATGGCTGAGGTAATAGTATTAAGAATTTACATCAGTTGTTTGAAAATAGCAGTCAATGTGTAGAATCTTAAGCTTGACTAACTCTGTATGCTGACATCCATGAACTAAGCAACTATGTTGAGAACAACAGTGTGTAATACACAAACCATGCTTTAAATATCTGTCATTTTGATCTTTTAAATGTGTAATGTTTCTAATGTTATATCAATTATTACTCTACTCTCTTTAAAATAAATTTTTAGAAAATGTTAATAAAAGAAAAAGAGAGACAAGAACAAAAATTTAAGATTTCTTGAAAGCATGAAATTATATTCAATGATATGTCCAATCTTTCATAACTACATCTGTTAATCTAAGCAACAGATTTGATGATAAAAATAGATAATATATCAATCATTGTTAATCAACTATTCTTGCTTTGAAAATCTGTAACATATATATTGTTGTATGTTACCCTGTTTCTGTGTTTATCTTTATTTTTCTTGCTTTTGCTCTTTAAAATAAAAGAAATTATAATAAATAATAAATATATATATAAATTATAATAAAAATAAAATCTTAAAACTTATGATATAACAGTCATGAATATGTACAGAATACACATGTAGATGCTTACATGTGAATGATGCATGTATGCAAACTGCACATATGAGCATCAGTGGGTCAGTATATACACAGGCTTTTTTGTGTATGTGCACATGTACATAAACACATGCATATGTTTACTTATCCCCCAAATTCCCAACGCGTGTATATCATGCAGTGGAGGAATATTATACTTTGAATCATATTTTTCAGTTTATAACTTACAGTTATAAACACACTTGCATTGGTTTATAAATTATTCACTATTCTGTCCTTTCCAAAATGTCACATCATTTGAATTGTACACTTTGTACTCTTTAACGTTATTTTCATTTTACAATATCTACAGCAAATTAATGTATTTATTTCAAACGTTATAATTTTTATAAGTCTCAGACATATTTTACTGTGCAGATGAGTCACAGTTTATCTTTTACTTAAGACTATTTTGGTGGCTTCTTGTTTGGGGTACTTATGAAATAAGCTGCTGTAAATATTCATGTACATTTTTGTGCATGCCCTAAATTATCAAATCAGTTGGAACGTTGGAGAAAACTGTTTAGCTTCGTAGAATATTGCCAGACTCTCCTTCAATATGAATATGACTTCGATCCTCAGTAGTAACGCTGGGGCACCTGATTCTCTGACCCTTCTCTGGCACTGCAGGCATAGATTTTGAAATGTTATATACATATGATGCCGTACAGTGGCAAGTGAGGAGGATCACCCTGCCTTTCTCATGCTGCTCAAGAAACAGGGTAAAATTTTCAGGTATTAGGGATAACACTCCTGTCGTCACAGGTGAGAAGTTTCTATCTAAGGACTTCTGTACAGATGGCAGGGAAACGGTTGTGTACATGCAGAAGAAAGTCTCTGTACCTTTTTGTATCACTATGTACTAAACTAAACTAAATTAAACTAAACTAAAAATGGATTAAAATACCTAAATGTGAAAACAAGAACAATCTGCTAAAAAGCAAAATAAGTAAAGCATTCGAGGAAGTGGGATAGGTTGCCTAAGAAGTAACACCAAGAATCTAGAGTGGAGAACCTGTCCAATTAAGCATCCTATGCACAGCAGAGGAAACAATCCACAGGACGAAGGCTCAACCTACAGCATGACAAAAATATCTGAGCTTTTCCTCAGACGGAGAACTACTGCCTAGACTATGAGAATTAAGAAAATGCCCTCCTCAAAATAGAAGATTCAATCAAAAATTGGGCAACTTGAATAAAACTCATCTTTAAACCTTCCAATGCAATTTTGTTACCTTTTCAAAACCTTACAATTGTTTTCTATGTCATCACGAATGAGATTGATTCAAATACCTTTTTGTGTCTCTCTTTTTTAAAATAATGAGTTTATTGGTACAATTTAGCAATGCGTGATGTCCGCATTCATCATAGCGAAGCTACACCTTCACATAATGTAACTTAGCCCTCTTCAGTTTCCCATTCCCATCTTCTCTACTTAACGGCTCCTCCAGTGCTTACCTACAAGCCTTTCTTTCCATGTTGTCCTCATTTCCTTTCTATCCTTTCCCTCAACTCCCCTTTCCCTTTGAACACTTACTTGCTGTTTCACAATACCTATTATATAGTTTGGTCCTTTTCTGCACTTTCAATTGTACCGGAGAGACAATGCAATATTTACACATATGTGTCAAATTTTTTTCCACCTTATCATGGTCTCAAGGTCCATCCATTTAGCTCTAAATGGCTTAAGTTGACCCTTCTTTGCATCTCAGCAGTGTTCCATTCTATTAAAAAAAAAGTACTTTTATCCACTCTTCAGTTGATGGGCGTTTGGGTTGTTGTTTTCAAGATTTAGCTTTTACAAACAGTGCTGCTATAAACACAAGTACACATGTATCCCTATGGCACAATGTTATTTAAATTACATAAAATATTAATTCTATTTATCATATCTATCTATACTAGCTGTGTGCTTTCTCAGTTGTTTCTCAGACAACTTGACTATTAAATTGAGAAGATTTTTTGCAAGTTTACAATCATGAATGTTCTTTGTATATTTTAAATAAAGGAATATCACATACAGACAGATAGTGAGGTTAAGCTTAACAGCCTGAGTTGTTTGATAATAACAACAAGCTTG